>JBBIGC010000020.1:4516866-4527773 GCA_037576955.1 Lepidarchus adonis
AGAGAGAGAGAGAGAGAGAGCAGCTTGTGTGTGCATGTGAGAGAGAAGGGGGGACAGTGAGAGGGAGGGAGGGAAGGAGAAAGTGTGTGTGTGTGTGAGTGAAAGAGAGAGAGAGAGAGAGAGAGAGAGAGAGAGAGAGAGAGAGAGAGAGAGAGAAAGATGGCTACAGTCATGGCGAACGGAGTGCAGCAGGAGAATGGCTTCAGCACCACGAACAGCTCCAGCAGAATGAACGGACTCAGCATTGGGCAGAGCACCATCCCCATGAAGGACCACGACGCCATCAAGCTCTTCATCGGACAAATACCGCGCAACCTGGAGGAGAAGGACCTCAAACCACTCTTTGAGGAATTTGGGAAGATATATGAACTCACCGTGCTCAAAGACAGATTCACAGGAATGCATAAAGGTGAGCACTGCTTCATCTCTCAGCCGCACACAGACACATCCAGCAAACCCAGACACCAGTGTCACCAGTGGTGTGTGCTGAGTCCAGTATGCGTTGGACTGATCTGTGTGTGTGTGTGTGTGTGTGTGTGTGTGTGTGTGTGTGCATGTGTGTGTAAGCACATGTGTCCACGATTGCTCCTTCCCACATCCACATGAATTGCTACTACTGCCCAAAATGCTGGGACTCCACCATCCACTCTTAGTGTTTACTCGGTTTAAAGGGAAACGGGTCTTAACACACACGTCAGAAAGCAGCAATGTTGATCTGTTTTGTGTGGAAATGTCAAATTTTGAATTCACTTCATAAACAACAATCATTGATGATTTCGAAAACTCATCATTTATCATCCATCACAGTTAAGAGTTACTATGTAAAAAAAAAACCATTCTAAATCCTGATTAAATTTCAATATAATATTGACCACACAACATTGGCCACACAAAAGTCTCAGGCTGATCTAAACTGATCCCTCAAGATCCTCAGATATAAAGAAATGTTACCGTTCCTCAAGTTTGTGAAGGAAAAAGACTTTCTGGCAAAGAAAAAAGCGTATTATTTATCCCCAGTCCAAATTACTGAGTGAAACTGCTGTAAATATGAATGACCAGTCTTAAAGATTAGTCTTGCTTAACAAATTGATGATATCTGCTGAATAATCCTGTTATTTTAATAAATAATACATTTTAAAAAATGTGGTTTATGCCCATCATTAAGTCAATTCTGTATTTACTATGAGCAACGACTATATGGCTACAAAATATGATTTCAGAACATTTAAATATTTTACACTTTTATGCCATTATTTAGCACTGCTCTCTAGAAAAATGCACAGACAAAGGTTCACTTGCTTCAAGACAAGTGAAAAATAATCATCTGCAATTCAAACTTTCTTTATTTCCAATGAACAATGTTAAATATTTTCATATGCATGTTTAATTGTCTTTAAAGACACGAGTTAAAGAATCTTTTTAAAGCTTTGTTCTCCATCTCACTGTCTGGATCCTAGTTCTACAGTGTTTTCAATTCAGAAGTTATTATCCATATTCCCTATGCTTCTACAAAAGGCTCCACCCTCCACAGTGTGAGGGTGAAAATAACTACCATTCAGAAATGCACTCCTGGAGTGTTTTTTCAGAGGTGAAGGATGTACTGTTCTACTACAGCACAATGACAGATTTTTAAAGTAACCAAGAGTCCAGTCTTATCTGCAGTGGGCCGGTGTGATGGCAGGATTTCAGGCCAAACAAACAAAAGAACAGGAGTTGGTCTCAGTCTTCAAACACTTCATCATGTGTTCTCCTGCTTTGCTGGATTGAAAACCTGCAGCCAGACTGGCCCCCGATGACACAGCTGATGTAAACAGTTTCCTCAATGAAGAAGGCAAAGAGTTATAACCAACAGTTATTAAATATGTATGCCATGATTCTACTGTATAACCAAAATTATTTGCTAAAATAATATATATATAGGCAACACATTTACATTTTAACTGTCACCCAGATAACACATTTTGATCAGATGATTTTAAGTTAAAACAATTATAAAAACTAACTAAAATGTATTAGCTTCTTAATCAATTATCCAGTAGAATTATTAATATTGCCAATTAACAAAGTACTATATCTCTTAAATAGCAATTTAATAGGACAAGCAAAACATTTTAACTTATGTAAGTTGTTATTACACTGTAAATGTTTTCATGTTTTCATTTTATATTATTTTAGACAAATTGTATTGTTAATGAAATTTAATGAATCAATAAATGGAAATGCTAGGTTTTCTACCAACAGCAACAATAAATTTATAGATTACCCGAAGCCGGATACTTTCTAGAATGCACTGGGCTATTAGGCCAAACAGACTGCAAATGCTAACTGCATATTAGGCTCTTTAAAATGAATGGTATTGAAGCACAAGCTTTGCTTTTTTAATTATAATTTTTTTAAACAAGTAAATCTTAGAACGCATGTACAAATGTAAATGTAGATGTGATGAAATGAAATTCTTAGTTTGATTCATAATTGTTTCTTTTTTTATTTACTTGCCATTTACATTACACACAAACATTTTGTGACAAAAGAATCAATAAACCTTTTTTAAAATGCAAACTTTTTTCCTCATGAACAGATGTCAAGTCAAGAATGTTTTTGTTTGACAGCTGTTAGCAACAATAATGTTGAATACAAAACAAATAATAACAATCACATAGTTATTAACTTATGAATTATTCAATAACATTGAACAATAAAACTTATTCTAATCAGCTGTGAAGCAACCAATCACATAAACAATACACAAATTGCATTGTTCAGAGCGACAGATCGGGGCAGAGGCTTCAGTCTGGCAGCTGCCGTGAAAGTGCTCTTATGAAAGGTGAATATTTAACAATAAAATCAACTGAAGTTGACTTATATAGACTTATATGTGGCAGTCATTTTCAATTGTGACCTACAAAGACATGAATTAGCTTTGCTTGCTGGGAAAATTATTGTTTATTTATCAATATTGTATTTTCAATATTGTACATATAGACGAGTTTAGTAAAAATTATTGTTCCATAGCCATAACAAATATTCTTTAGTAAAATAATTTACAATAAAATTTTAATTCTCCAATGACCATGACGGCCATGTCATTTCAGCAGATAGCAACACATTTGTAAATTGATTATATAAAATATTAGACAGAGATTATCCTCTACAGGACAGTGGGCAGGACCCAAAACATATAGATTGGTGTTGAGAGCGAGAAAACTAGAGCAAATGAAGCCTGAGACAATCGATCCTGCTCTGATCGCTAGTGCCAGCACCCTGTTCTCCTCTCATGGAGTGCACTACTGTAGTCCGCTGGCTCCCAGTGCTACACCAGCTGTCGTGAAGCTCCAGCTGTCAGTCACCCCCATTCGAAGCCGCCATGATCCATATCTCACCCCATCCGTGACTCAGTGATCGATTAAAATAACACTCTGGCTTTGTTTGGGCCTGTCCTCGCTCGTCTATGAATGTCAACAAGCTGGAGCCATTTGTTTCAAGGAGAATGACATCGCAAAAGCAGTTTGACTTTTACACTTGTTATCCACCATGGTCGAAAACAACTGAGAACTTCAGGCCTGCGTCAGTAAACCTGAGCCTGTTTAATGAACTGATAGCTTTTCTTTACAGCATTACATTTTATCACTTATACTGTGGTGTGGCCTTATAATTACAAAGCTCATAATATAAAAATAATCATCTTCTGCAATAGTTTTACGCATTACACATGTTTTTAAACATAAAATGTTATTTTTCACATTTTGCCTTGTTCAGTTGCAAATATTCGCTGTTGTAAAAACTTTTAAATTATTATTATTAAATTATAGGGTTAAGGTTAGGGCTAAATTATTAATGTAAGCTAATGTCAAAACATTTTATTCCATATAATTTCATATCTTTATTGATCTATTTATCATGAAAGATTTACAAACATGGCATCTGATATTTTTAAATGATGTAAAGTAAAAGCTGAGGGTGACCTGTTAATTGAGTGTGTGAGTGTGTTTTAAGGGAAAGAAACTACAAATCTGTGCTGGATACCGGCCCTCCAGGACCAGAGTGTGACACCCCTGTTATAGAGGAACATTATAATGCCCTTGTAACTGCTCTTATTAAGCCACCAGCTGGAAATTAATTGGCTTCATCTTAGTACTTTGTTAAGAAACTAAGTTCAATTAGCATTTTCAGAGCATTTGTATTTGTGTATTAACCAGCCCAATATGTTGCATATTGATTTGAAAACATCTAACTATTGTATTGACTAAATGTAAATTGTTTTAATAAGCACAGTTCATGCAGACCTCATGTTCAGGCCTATACAGCAGAAGTTAACACAATATAAGTGCATTCTAACCAGTGCTGATGACCAGTCTGCAGCTACACAAACCCATACGCAGTTCTGACACTTTTCTATCATAGCTGCTTCCTCAGCAATCTGTTCTACAGTAGCACTTCTGTGGTACTGGACCAGACAAGCTAGCCTTCACTTCCTACTCCTCAATGAGCACTGGGTGCCCAGGTGCCATTATATTAATGTGTCAGTACTTTAAAAGTTATGACTAGAGCCCAAAACAAAGACAAACCCTAAATATATCATCACTGTCATGTTAGAATCTTATATTTGAGCTGCCAGTTGAACACACCAGGTGGCCCTTATCTATGAACAGCAGTAAATTATATGAAATTAAAGAAACACTTTTATAAAATAAAATGAACTCTTCACTGAAGGCCAGTATTTATAAGACTATGTGACACATAGATTAAGTTTTTATAACACCTGACATAGAGATGCATAAATGTTTATAAAGTCTAATTCCACCAAGGATTATTTGCAATAACATTTTCAGAGATTAAATTAAAAAGCCAAGCTGCTTTTTGGAAAAACCTTGGTTTTTCATGTTTGTTTGTAATAAAAGGTTTACACAGAAGCCTTATGGCCTCAAATGAAGTGGTTCCTAAATCTTATTGCATTCACAAACAGTAAAGGTTTTCCACTGACCATTTCTGACCACAATGAGGACATTCAGATCAACCTGACATGACCTCATTTATCTTCAAAACAAAGTGCCCTTTAAATGATTCATCTTAAATGATTCATCTTTAAAACATCTATAAATTATTATATTCTGTTCCTTATTCTTTATTTGAAGTAAGGTTATGAATTAGCATTTGCTCTCTTCAGCTCTACCATTGGGCTGGGGTTGGTCATTTTGCCTGTGCGTGGGCAGTGAGGGCCAGACAGCCATAATGGTTGGTAGTGACCCATGTCAGGTGATTGGCCCCAAGCATTTATCTAGCTTTTCCTCAGTGTATGTTTCTGTGTTTGCGTGTGGTGGTCATGCCTAGCACCTCATCTATCGGCTTATCCCAGTTATCTGTCAGACTTTAGAAGCCATGTCCAGTACTCACAAAGGTCCACCGTGGTGGGAGTTAGCCAGTACTACACAATGTTTAATTTTGTCATTCATTACTCGTGCCCCAGTAGCTCCATATAAATGATGTAATTGGTTTTAAATAGCTTTACAAATTGACTCTATCGCACACAAAGTACTGTAATGTCAGAGGGAAGACTGTAACTCTGGAGTGATGAGCCTGTGGCTTTAATGAGCCAGGTTAGACAGTGTGCTGCACAGAGCAAAAGCTCTGTGAATTGTTATTTCTTCCAGTACATTACTTACATTTGTCTATTTCTGATTTTTTTGTCCTTTATTCTGATGTAGGGTGACACTTCTTGGCACAGGCAATGCCGTTGCATAATGTAGTTGAATTTATTTGACTGACTAATGAAGCTCTTACGCTCGGTGTAATTTAAGTGATTTAAGTAAATTTCCTTTGCAACATAACAAATTATGGATGTTTACAGTTATTTTTCTTTTATCCATTACTGGTTTTGATACAAGTATAAGCTCTGCCTGTATTTTAGTTACGTTCTGGGCTTTTAGGTAGACGTCAGTTTTCTCTGTAGGAGTGATGAAGGAGCACAAGTTTGAATGACAAGGTCGTATTATATGGTTTTTGTAAATTTTCTACATGTAAGTACATTCACATTCCCTGTTATGACTCAATTTCTGCCCATTGTCATGCTGTTACGGTTTATTTGTTCATTTTATCTTGCCATTTTTTCTATATAATATAAAATGTGATAAATCCTCAAACAGGTTGAATTTGTGCTCTAGCGGTTGTAGACAATTTAATTTTTAGTGCTTTTTCAACTGTGTAATTTGATTAGTGTTATGCAAACTTTTGCCCTTGACTGTATGCATTGCCCAAATATGAAAACACTACATAAAAAATGTCACAACACAAAGCAACTGAATGTTAACTTGACTTTACTTGCCACAGTTTCAGTCCTGATTCAGTATTTTACAGGGTTATTTAAATTAGCCTTTGTTCTTCCTTTTTCAGAAAACACATGTCGACCTACGTAAGATCCTAGACGTTCATCTGGGGCTTCAGTTAAAAGCCTTAACTCAGTGGCGCTCATATTTAAAATGCACTGGCAACAAATGTGGCACATTTAGATCACATCACTACCACATGCTGAATCCCACCCACCCTGAATGTCTTCTGATACGCTAGATGTATATTTACCTGCATGACTTTGGGAAGACTTGTGGGCTAAAGCATTTTCTCATTTCCATGGAAGAAGAGTAATTCTGTTTTTTTAGTGGTCATATGAATTCACATTAATGTTCTACTGCATCTCAATCTATTCCTTCCTTTGCTTCTGCAGTTAGAAGAGATTGTTGAGATGATTAGCACCTCAGAGTCTGCGAGACATTTTAGCCAGAGCCGTTGCCAAATATAATTTGAATGTAAATCAATTCAGATATTTGCAGGAAATTGTTTGTAGTGTTATAACAATTAAACTTGCACCCAAAGTTAATTATGGCCAATGAAGATGCCTGAAAGTTTTCCTGACATTTACAGTTCTACACAAGCGTTTTAATCTGGTAGAAGAGGATAAACAAAACATATATCAGGTCTGAAACATTGACCAGATATAGAAAATAACAGCTTCCTGTTAATGGCAGTGGCACTTATTTACCCATTGGTGCTGTATTTTTATATATTCTGTTACATTTCTATTACATAAACAAACCTTATCTGAAATGTTTATGAAATTCTAAATGATTTATTTTCTTACACACAAACAATCAACAGTTGTACTGAAGGTTACACACCACGCAGCTTGTTTTCCTTTGTGTACGTGTGTGGTGAAGGTAGTGGGGTGAGAGATCAGGCTTTGGGGTGCTGTTCAAGGGCAGATAGGTGCTGCTGGTGTTGCTGGTGCTGCTGCTGCTGCTGCTGGACCATTAAACTCAAAACAAGAACATGTTTCCCATGTATATTGGTCATTAAACAAGTTTACTGAGCTTTATAACAGATGGAACTGAGCTCCACAGTTTAGCAGTGTAATCACAGAAAGAGCCCCCTTCACTCATGTATGATGAGCAGGTCACATACTGGAATATATATGCAGATGTGATTTATGTAGTTTAGTTAGATTTTTTTATTTTTAAAGATCATGTATTATTTTTTAATTCAAATTTGTTATGAATAATATTATGAACTGAAACTAAATATATGTATTAATATGATGTATGAAACTTAGAAATTTAGAAATTTGACATTTTTCTGGAGAATATATGTGGAATTTAGAAATTTCAAATTTTTTATTAAGCATATCCTTTGGCAATGTAGTGATAGTTGCTACATATCTGCAATATTTTGGAATTTTTCATTTTAAAGTTCTGTAGTATTTATTCAGTGATTAGTGCTGTTAAAATGTGTAAAACTAATCAGGATTAGTGTATAAGAATTATATATCACAGAAAAAACTGATTGCAGACTGTGAGCAGTAATACAGGGAGAATGTTGCCGCTCTGCGTGTGACTGAGGGTTTGTGAGCGAGCAGTGAACACGTCTCTGAGCACATTAAGGAGGCCTGTTTTATGTTCCACAAAAACAACTTGGCGTTCCATTTTAAACTGATACAGACATTTATATTTTACTGAGAAAGAGAAAATGAAAGAAACATTAAAGTGGGAAAAATAAATAAACAGACGTGTGAGATGATTTCGTTTCCCTCTTTTCCTACCGTAATGTCTGTGGAGATTAAGCATTTCCTCTGAATGCTAAAGCCAGAGCGTCCTTAACTGACTTGCTGTGTGGTTGTTTGTTGCTGTCTGTGTTTTGCAGGATGTGCCTTTCTAACTTACTGTGCCAGGGAGTCTGCACTGAAGGCTCAGAGTGCTCTTCATGAACAGAAGACTCTGCCTGGGGTACGTGCCCTCTTTTTATTCTGTTTTTCATTGCTCTTTCATTCAGTACCCCCTTCCTCCATGCTATCAGCTTGTAAATAAATAAATAAACCTATAAAGTACGGAAAGAGACCATGCCCACTGCCGGTCGGTGTTGCTGGAGCTGATTGGACATGTGCCATGCCTCGTCAGTCTCTGTTCTGTCTGATCTTTCTATTCTCTTTAATGATGGTCCATTAGGAATATGCATGTTTCTACCCATAAGCGTGGTCAGTGGGAGTTGTGCTGCTGCTACATCCTCATTTCAGAATATACTGGGCATCTCACAGTCTACTAGGCCAAGTCTTAGCATCTCAATCCAAAGCCCTGAGTATTTCAGAACATACAGATTTTATTGGTTGCCTTAAATAAATAAAAAAATTAAAAAATAGATAAATAAATAAATAAATAAAAACATGAATAAAAACATAAATAAAAACAAAAAAATAAAAAAAATAAAAGAATGAATGAATGAATAAATAAATAAATACATAAATAAATAAATACATAAATAAATAGGACCAATAACAACCCCATCATTAATTTAAATATGTAAGGTAACTTCTAAAGTCCACATTGAAATAAAACAAAATATATTTGAAATGAACAGATTTTTTGACATGTTTACACATGTACATGTGTAATTTCTCTAAAAGCACACAGACAATCTGGACTAAAAGGTCACAGCCCTGATATTCGGGTTTGTGTTATTCTGCAAGACATCACCCATGTCCAGTTACAGAAAGTCATTGTTTCAGTGTCAGATTATAAAATAAAAGCTTTTTTCACAGATTTCATCTCTCTGGCTTTGGTGACTAGCTACTTGTAGACTGGCTATGAAGTTTAAATTTGATGGGTTTTTGTTTCCCTGAGAATTCTCAAATAATAATACATTTACTCCCACTCAAGGTTATTTATGAGGAATGGAATCCATTATAGCAACTTTTGGTAACTAATTTACTCTGTCACAAAGAAGTGCTCTGCTAAGTTATATTATTTTATGTGTGGAACCAAAGTCTCAGAATCACCTAACAATCTTCAACTCCTGTGCTGATAGGTTGAAGGAGCACCTGCACTTAAAATTTTTTTCTTGTAATTATATTTAGCTTTAATTTAGGTAAAGAAGTGTACTTCCTCATTGGTTACGTAACAATACATGTGCTACTTTCCCCTACTTCACACTACTGCTTACACATAAATTACAATATCTCACCTGAAAAAACTACTCCAGCTCCATTATATTATCGTGGCTGTGTCTCAGATTGTCTCCTACTTCCTCTGTTGTAAACTGCTTAGGATTTATTGGCTCCTGCATTTAAATAATGTATTTAACAAATAGTTGTTTGATTTTCAGCCAAGTGTGGACAAAGCCATGCAAATTGCAAAAGCCAAAATTTCATAACCCACATACTCCACTATAAAGGGAGTAGGGAGCCATATGAGATCAAGCCACTGGCATTTTCTATAAAATATATTGACAGTTTTGTACTGATATAGCACTTTTTAGCCAGGGATACACTACAAAAAAATAACATTAAATTACAAAAAACATCCAAATAACATTAAATTAAATATTAAACATTAAATCCAAATAGCAATAGCACAAAAAACAATAACAAAAACAACAACATGTATTTATTTATTTATTTATTAATTTGTTTGTTAACCTTTATATAACCAGGATAAAAAATCTAATTAAGATGAACTTTGCAGTATGACAGATAACATAATAATAATAATAATAATAATAATAATAATAATAATAATAATAATAATAATAATAATAATAATGTTATATTATTAAAAAGTGTATTAAATAATACAATATTTTAAAAATATGTTTGTATTATAATTATATAATTATAATTATAATAATAGTGAGTTTATGTATGTCAGTGTGTTCACTACAGTATTCTGTGCACAATTTGTGGTAATGACCCAGTTCCTGGACTGGTTATTCAGTACATCTGGTGACTGGAAAGTCAGCTTGGATATTTTAAATTAATATAATCAAATAATTTTTTTCCTCATTACTCTGTTACCTGAACTAGACACTGTTGGCTCTCTGTGTGTGAAAGGCGACTCTGTGTTGAGCTGCCAGTGAGCAATGAGCAGTGAAACAGGAAGGATGAGAGCTCCTTTTTGCCCAAAGAGTTCAAGATGACTGTGATGAGATAACAGGTGTAACTAGCTTGATATCTAAAAATTGTGAACAGTTGCCATAATAATAAAAAAGCAATAAATGGAGCTAAATCAGGTGCTTCTGACAGAATCAGTGATGGCTGAGGGCCTCATGGACAAACCTGGACACAGGGACATCAGCTACTTCCCAAAGACTGGAATTCTTGTTATTGACTACTGCATTCATGTTTGCAAGGAGTTAAATTATGTGTTATGACAAACACACTCTCTCATGCTGCATTTTGATTTTACCTCACTGTCTCATCTCCAACCTCCACCCTTCGCTGTCTGGATTCACTCACTAGCCTTTCTTCTGTTGCTGTGGTGATAGAAAGACAGGACTGGGATGGCAATGAATGTCTTCTGTATATACACACACACACACACACACACACACACACACACACACACACACACACACACACACACACACACACACAC
>JBBIGC010000020.1:4679752-4692134 GCA_037576955.1 Lepidarchus adonis
GAAAGAAAGAAAGAAAGAAAGAAAGAAAGAAAGAAAGAAAGAAAGAAAGAAAGAAAGAAAGAAAGAAAGAGAAAGCACTGAGACATTTAAAAACATTATACAACCAGCGGCAGTCCCAGCTCCCTGATGGGCAAAATTTTCCACAGAGTACATGATAGACAGATGTCCTCAAATTAGAGCACTGGGAGGTTTGAACATTACAATGGCCCACACACTGAGGATCTGGCAACCCACAAATCGCACTGAAAACAGACTTCTTACTGGTGTAAGCAGGGGAATTGTGTGTGTGTGTTTGTGTGTGTGTATGTGTGGGTGCGTGCATGTGTGCGTGCATGTGTGCGTGCATGGGTGTGTGTGTGTGTGTGTGTGTGTGTGTGTGTGTGTGTGCGCTACAATTCACCGTTCAGACGCTTCTGTACTTTCAGCCCTTTTTCAGGATACACATTGTCTAAGAAAATTTCTGAATGTAAGTGTTCATTTCATCCTTTCACTGCAGTGTGGTCTCCTCCCGTCTCACTGAGTGTGTACAGTTCACGTGCTTTTTGTGTGATAGAGGAAAATAAAAGCATCATATTTAGTACTAACTTGCTGTAGAATTCAGATCATCAATTGCTGTCATTTTCGTTGCAATGTTTTCAGTTCCTTTGTGAGTCTTTTGACAGTTCTAACCATTAAAAAAAAATTATTTGCCTTAAGAAAAGAAGTTCGTTACTTTCTCCCAAGTGAAGGAAAAGAAATTCCATCGATTTGTTTTTCTTCTTTTGCACCTAACCGACCTGAAACCCAGGCAGGGCCAGTCATAGCTCAAGATGGCTGCCCAGTTGCCTAGCTCCATGAGCTACATGTCTGCGGTCAGGGGGGGCAGCAGGTACCCACGGCTGTAAGTTCAAACCATGGTGTCATTTTCTTTTGGATGACGTCATGTGTACTGCTGTGGTTGAGTGGCATGACGTGCTGTTGATTTGTTACTCTCTTTCTCTATATCTCTCCTGTGGCCATGTTTTGGATTCTGTATTCATGGAGTGCGATATTTTGTTTGCACCTTTTGGTAGCTGGTAGCTGTTGTCCGTAAATATGCTGGTTGATTTCCATGGGATGTGAACTTTGCCCCTTTTTTGCTGTCGTAATGTGAGTTGTGTGCTCTTGTTATTTTGCGTGTGAACTTGAGAATGTATCGATATTTTGCTCTCTCTATCTTTCGCTTTTTCTCAACGTGAGCCATAAATCTCTACACTGTTCTTCTGTTTGATCTGATCTGTTTTTATCCCCCTGTAAGGACGTCCATTTTTAAGACGAGCCTGAATTTTCCATCACTAACTGAGCAGTCTTTACAATGACACCATGTTTGCAATTCCAGTTAAACAAACCCCCTCCCAAGTCACAGTGCAAAGGCAAATGTTGATTTTGCTCTCCTCTCCTCTCCTCTCTTCTCCTCTACGTGCCGCTTTCCATTGTATCTACATTTGGAGCACTTTCCTGTAATTGTTTTGTTTGGCCAACATGGGGATTGGTTCCTGTTTACTTATTTATGAGGTTGCTAACCAATTACAAAGTGATTGCAGAGCTGCAGGCGCTGCTGTGGACCCACACATGGCGACTTCATCTACCCCCCTCTCTGTCTCTCTCTCGCATGCACACAGTAATGAGAATCAAACTAAAAAAATACAATAAATGATTTGCCTACAACCAAAACTTGCCTCCTGATAAACCCTTACTTATTCAGATCATTATGGATGATTATATATCACTCCTCATAGTCAAATAATGCAATAAAATAAGATTATTTAGAACATAATTAGTTGACTTATATCAACTTGATTTATATATGCTATATATTTGTTTTATATATACATTCATATGTTTATATTATTTTTTAAATATTGTATATAATATGTATTTTTAAAAACACATCCAACAACTTATCTGAGTGAGCCAAAAGTGAATATATCCTTAGGATTATCATATAAGGTGAAATCTGGTGTTTTACATAATTGAGAATCAAGTGGTTTTTTTTTTTAATTTAAAGAACAGGAATCCAGCAAAACCTGATCACACATGCAACACGTGTAGATGTATCACATGTACACAGCTGGACTCCACCAATCAACAATAAAACAGATTATTTACAAAAGGAGGAAATTCAAGTTCAATGTTACACTACCCAGAAGTGGTCAACTATCAAAGGCAACTCCAACTGCAATGTGTAAAATTGTCTGAGATGTTACAAAGAAACTCAGGTTAACTTCTAAGCAACTGAAGGTCTGTGTCACATTGGGGAATGCTGATCTTCATGAATCCTCAATCTGGAGAACATCAAGAGTGTATATGGCAGAGTAGCGAGGAGAAAGCCACTGTTCTCCCCCAAAATATTGTCTACAGTTTGCTAATGATCATGAGGACAAACTAGAAGAATATTGGAAGCATGTTTTGTGAACTGATGAAGCCAAAACCTTTAGATTTAAGAAAAACATTGCATTTCAGCATTAGATCCCATTACCACTGTCTGTGAACTATTCGAGATAGGCGGCTATGTATCAAGAAAATGATCCTAAACACACAAGTCGTGCTACCAAAGAATGTATAGAGAAGACCAGAGATAATGTTCTGGAATGGCCAAGTCTTGACCTTAATTCTATTGAAATGTTGTGGAAAGACTTAAAACAAGTGGTTAATGTGAAGAAACCCAAAAACATTCAAGAGACGAAGCTGTTCTGTATGGAGAAATGAGCTAAAATTCCTTGTCCATGTGCAGCAACAATCAACAATTCAGAGTAGAACAGTGGTGGCCTCATGCCATTGAGATCAGAAGGTCACAGATTTAAGTCCCAGTCCAGGCACCACTGATGTACCCTTGAGTAAGGTACTGCCCCCACTTCCGTGCTCCCAGGGCACTGCCGATAGCTGCTCCAGATGTGTACGTGATGGGTTAAATGCAGCTGTAGCAGTTTGCTGTTGTGCTTTTTGTGTATGAGTTAGTGTGTTCAATATGACAAATAGAAAAGTCATCGTTAAGCTTTGTTTTTGCTATTTATTTCCATCAGATGCTTATTTGCAGGATTATCCTTGATTCATTTCATCAACAAAATGCATCTACATTAAGACTATGTACTGCATTACTGCTGCCATATCAAAACTCTGTAATATGTGTCAAATTAATGCTCACTCCCACAAATGTATCATAAAGAAAGTTTATTAAAAAATAATCTTCTGTGCATTTTAAAACAATTTTTGTGAAATGGCTTACACATTATTCACAGAAATAAAAATCATTTGCAAAAAAATTATTCTATTATTATTTCATCCTCTTTATACCTAAAACATACAGTAAATGGATATACAGCATACAGCATGAAATAAAAGCTTTTATATTCACTATTAGATCATTTTAATATTGAAATTTGACGCAATGTAAATGGCAGTTTGCATTTTCAAACAATGTTAAATTGTTTTTTTTACTGTGGTGATGACACAGCTGTATAAAAGCTTGGAATAATCATCACACTATAAATGTAATATATTAAGCAACATGTGATGGTTATTATGGCTCTATAATGAAGTGTCAGGTCTGTTGGTATAATGTGCCATTAGGTTGTCCTGTGATGTCATGTTCATCTGTTTGGTCCTCTCATGTCTCTCACCCCTCTCGCTCTCTGTGTGATTACGTTTAGACTGGAATATGCTGAGTGATCAAAGGCAAAATGTCTGTCCTTTAAGAACAAAATGTGTCGCTCTCAGTGACTCTTTATGTTCTGTGGGTGTTTTTCTCAGTGTTGGCTGTAACTGTTGGTGTGTTGATCTGGAAAGCTCTCACTTAGGTTTATACATGCAGACAGTAATGTGCTGGGTTCATGTTTGCTTTTCTTCTCTTTTTCTTCTCTCCTGTTCTGTCCGCTTCCTTTCTGCTCTCTCTTTCTTTGCAGGATGAAGGACTACAACACCTTATTTCCACAAGTGCAGTATAAGTACAAAAGACTTCTTCGCTCTGCCACATATCATGAAAGAAGAGTGGTCCCTTGATTCTGTGGGAAAATCACAGAGAGAAGTTAGACTGGGTGACTGAAGGAACAAGGAGGATTTCTTTCTTGGCTAAATGTTTCTTTTTTTTCCCATCTCTCTCTTTTTTTCTGCTTTGGCATCTGTGGAAGCAATTTTTTGCAGAGACCAACTTTTTTGCTGCTGTTTTTTAGACAAGATGGGGAAGAATATCTTTATAGACACATTATGCTCAAAGCATGCATACACAGATATACAATCACACATGTAGACACACACACACACACACATCACATACACAAACTCTTTGCACTTAGACAGACATGCATAAAAATGCACTTCAGAAACAAACATATTTTGAAATCCTCATGTAAATATTAATATCTCTATTCATAAATACACACACACAGGCACATACACATACATACACACATACACACCAGCCTGCTGCCATTTTGGTTTTTGTGCCTATACAGGTGTTGTGGTCTGTGCCAGAAAGCTCTGGAGAGATGGAAGAGAGAACGGTAATCCAGGATTATTTACATGCATCATTCCTTAGGAAATAGGGACCAAAGGACTACATGCTTTTTAAAGATTATAAATATATAAATATATACATATATATTTAAAAAAACAAAAAAAAAAAAAAACTCTTACCTTGTAGCTGCGAGTATTACACATACAAATAGTAGTAGTTAAAAGAAATAATTAAGTCAGTATCCTATCAGTGGCCTATGTGGGGAAGTTAAAGGAAATATTGATATTGATTCTAAAGGGGAAAAAACATAAACAAATAAATCAATAATAATTAAAAAAATATTAAACATGTGATGGGAGCTGATGGTTTGCACTGGTAGCTGTTTTGGGCACCAGACAGTAGATTAGAAATGTAGATTATAGCAGTAGATTTGCTAATTTTTGCTGTTTTTTTCTAACATAAAGAAAATACTTGAACTTGTAAAGAAAGGATGAAAATGTACAAAAAGAAACAGTATGAACTTGAAGTGAAGGAAAAAAATCCAATGTCCTGAAGGACACTGAGTCTCTCTCCAGAACATGCAGAACATATTTAACCAATGGATAATACAGCTCATCGCAATCTCTTCACCACACCATCCGACAGCCACTATGGAATTGTTTTGACGGGAAATTGGAGAGGGAAAGAAAAAAGAAAGCAAACAAACCTAAAAGGAGCGAGTCTGTACTTGACAGGGTGCAGGCTTTCCATAAGCCTTTTTGATCAAGCGACAATCCACTGTAAAGACCAAGCTACAGGATGTGGTGTGTACTCTCTTTTATTTAAGCATTTTTTTGGTACTATGACAGGGAGCGTGCTATCTAGATCCTTATCTCATGGTTGCTACTGCAGTGGGGAAAAAATATTATCCTCTGAGAGTGGACATAATAAAGTAAGGAACGGAGGAAGAGGAAGAGGACGAGGGAGTCGATAGCTACAGAAACTGCCAAACGAACAGACTTGGTAAATAAGAGGTAATGACTGCGGTGACATTTTTCTAATCCATTTGAAATAACATCACACCAGTCTGGGGGAGGTCTGCTGAAGCCATCGCAAACGTAGCGGAACGCTTGAGGTACCGACAGTTGTGTCTTTTCTCTTTTGCAGATGTATCCAGAACTTTTATGGCAAAGGCAAAAACAAATGCACTCACAGCATTCACATCTGAAAGCTTTCAGTCATTAAGCTTTGTCGTAATCCAATGTAAATGCAAACTCTATTAATAAGCGCTTTCTAATACCATCTACAACCATAACACTGGGAAGGACTTGCCATGGTCTGAACAGCAGCCAGTCACCCTCTCCCAAGCCTGTATTGCACTCTAAGGAAAAAAATGTTGTCAATTATCTAAAGCTCAATGTAGAGAAACATGTTCATTACTCAAATATTTGAGGTTTATGTTCATGATTGTACTCCTTTAACACAGTCACAATTTTCTAAATACCTGCAATGCTGCCAACCAACCCTGATATCTTTTATTAATTAATTAATGTATTTATTTATTTGTTTATTTGTTTGTTTGTTAATTTATAGAAATGTATTTTTTAATGTAGTGGAATTTCCATTATATTTTCATTTTTTTAGCTGTTTATTAAATCACGCACTGCAAAAAGTGACATCTTCAAAAGTTAAAAGATCTTGAATGTAAGCAATAGATTTAATATTTTGAGTAATGAGATTATAGTTAGATCATAAGGTTATTTATCTTTTTCTTTAAAATAATGTCTAGCTATTGAATATTTGGAACACCCAATTGGCTGAATAATATTGGAGCAATCCAACAATAACTTAAATTCATTCTAAATATTTGACAATAATTATTCTGTTTATTGTTGTTGTTGATGCTGTCACCATGATATTTTTGCAGTGTAGTGATAAAAAATATACTTTTGGTGGCCTACACACTTGAGCGCTACTGAAAAAAGAAATTAGCATGAACCTGCTAAATTCACCTCTCTTTTTGTTACTGTGTCCTTGGACATGGGCAGGCTTAAGGCTTCAATGGACCAGACAATAGAGTGGGCAGGAAATCATGGATGTCAACAACCAGACCTGACCTCTAAACTTCGAAGCCAGCATATCAAACCTCGCTTTTATCCTTTAAAGTGAAAGCTCCCTTGAGGATTCCCAAAGGACCAAAACCATGCTATTTTAATCTGCTGCCTCCCCTTGCCAAATGAAATTTGTCCTTCCTGCCTGCTTGAAGTTGACTGGGGTGATTGATTTTAATGAGGAAATTGAGGATTGTTCAACAGTTCTGTCTGGCCTGTCCATGTCTGAATTCTGGAGATTCTCTTTTGCTCAGAGATGTAACATGGATTCCTTGCCTGCAACTCTGCTTCCATTGGTATTGTACAAAATTTGACATGTTTGGTCTTCACAAAGCTAATCAAAAAAAATTTTAATACTAATTTTGAACATTAAGACAATATTAAGACTATTTTGGTTTTATTGAGATACTGTTGGGAACTATTTGAACGTTTCCCTGCCCAGCACACCTGATCCAGCTCGGGGTGTAATTATTAAGTTCTTCATGAGCTTAATTCAAGTTTCAAGTGTTCCTAACAAGGCACTGAGTTGCTAGGACTGGGATGGAAAACCTTAACCTGACCTGGGTAATAGATAATCAAACGTTTCTGCAATGTTTGAAACAATGTTTTGTTTTGTTTTTAGTTTTTTGTTTTGTTTTGTTTTGTTTCGTTTTTTCAGGAACCTTATCCTGATTCCAGTCATTTTATTTCAATCTTTCAGTCCCTGTACAAACCCTTGTTTGTTTAATCCTGCCCTTAAAAAGTTACTTTAAGTTTCCTGGAGTATAATATAGAACCATAACAATTTGCATTAGTTATAACCTCAGTACTCAGCAATGATTTAGTCAGTCTATGATAAAGCTGAATACTGAGCATTTTTAACACTCAAAATCACTCCCAGTAACTACACCTGAATATGTTGGTTTTATTATCGTGCAAACAACCAAGTGTAAAGCTGTTCTTGGTCTAGAATTGCAAAGCTTTCTTTGAAGAAATATAACAGGCAGATTTAAAAAGTGCCAAACCGTGTTTTATCTGAAAGCCTGCGTTTTTCTGAGGTGCATCTGCCAAATGGCCCCGTTATTATGATCTCAGCACTTAACTGTACCTCTGCCTTTTTGTCTGGGGATCTTGGTTCAACTAAAAGTCCTATTCATGTTACGCTGCCTTTTGTTGAAGCTGTAAACGTGGACATCTGGAAAGCACACATATTATTAAGCACTGGAAGAAAATTTGGTGAAGCACAGAATAAATAATAGGGCACATTAATGCCCACAAACGCTGCCCTACTTTGTCCCCCTAGGCTGCCACAAATTGCCATGACAGACTTTTCAGTTTATGGCACCGTTTCTGATTTCTTTTAGAAAACATATAATAGGACAGTGCATCAATTTTCTAACAGGTTAATATGAAAAGTCCTGTTTCTTTGCAAATTACCACCTGACCATGATGTCTGCAGTCAAATTCAAAGAACAATCTACTGCTTTTGGTATTCTAACATCGCTTCTTTACATTGGTCATTTTCTTACCTTTCTGCAATGTTTTCTGTTGTGTTTATCTCTTTGTCTGCATTGCCTCAGTTTACTTCTTTTAGTTTTTACACACAGAATAAACAAACTGTTCTTTACCACATGTTTAAACATGTAAAAATCAGGCCAGGAGGCCCTGCTAAGTGTTCAGAATTAAGTGCCATATCTTAATAGTCTCAAAATAGAGGAACATTCTTTAGAAAGCTAAATTATACAGTGTTTAGTCAAGACTTCTGTTTTAACGAGCCTGCATTTAGTGTGTGTCGTCCAGAAAAGAGCTTAGAAAAAAGGCAACTGAATAGTTCATGTTGCAATTGGGCCATTGGCTTCAGTCAATGTCTTGGACCATGTACTCTTTTCCAAATTGCTAGCTTTGTTTAAAGCAATGATCATCAAATGTGGTCTTAGCTGCACTTGGACTGAACCCAAATGTTCAGCAAGTCTTCTCTGATGTCTCTTAACCTGTCAAAAAGCCAGTGCTCATGCTCAATTTAATTCCTCAGTCGTTCACAGCCTAATAAATGGATGTTGTAGTTGCACGTTGAAGATGGTACTCCATTCTACACTTCGAATCGTGTTGCTCTAGAGATGAATGTGGAATTAGTTAAGCAGACAGAGGAGTGGAGAGGACCATGTGCCAGAACATAGCCCCTCATCTCCATCCCCCCTGAGGCTTTACTGCTCTCCCTAAAATAGCAGTGATTGTCAAGGAAAGGAAGTAAAATGTAATTGACTGAAAGTAGAAAGGTAATTAAGGGAACCTGTTGGACAGAAGAGGAAAAATTAATGCCTCTCATTTAATAGCTGGTATTGGAAAAAAAGAGTGAAAGATGGCGGGGGAAAATGGCTTTTTTAAAAGAGGGATCTTTTGAGCAAAATGGTGGATGGATCATGATAACACAATAGCACATGAGTAGCTGAAAGGGGTGTATTTGCTGCAGCCGAAGTGCCACAAGTCCAACTCTAGTACTCAGGGCATCAGGTAAAATGATGTCAAGACTTGTAGGACCTTGCAGGCATTGTACACTTTGGCCCAGCCACACTACAGAAGACAATGGATTCTCTAGACATGCTGTAGATACTAGAAGGAGAATTAAGGAATCCTGGAGGGGGGTTCAGCCTTATTTCTCAGGCGGTCGTGCCGTTTTGCATTAAAGGAAATGCTTTGGTCCTCCTAGAGACATGCAAACCCAATCACAGAACATGTGCAATCAGGTTTGACAAGGCAAATACCAAGAAACAACATGAAGACAGAACTTTTATTCTTTCATGTTAAGAGAAAAAAAGAGAAGAAAACACTGTACAGAGACTTTTCTCAGTTAGTTTAGCCGCATTGACCATGATGTCAATGAAATGTGAATACACAGCTGCAAAGGGAGTTGACCATGGGTGGGTCCAGGGAGGGGGAGGGGGAGGGAGTCATTTTTTTCCTCTTCAAAAATGTCAATATCGACTGAAGTGTATTATCATGCTGAATCTATTATTCCATAGAAATAGGCCAAATTGTGTAAAAAGACAAAAACACCCTCCACCAACAAGGAGCGACTAAGTACTTCAATGTTTACACTTGCATATTCAGAGATTAAGAACCTGAGTGAGGTCCCGCTGTGTGGTCCAGGCCAATGAGACGAGTAAGGAGTTAATAGATGTATAGTGAGAAAGTCAGACACTCCCTGCAGTCTGCTTAGAACATGGCGTAGACGACGGCACACAGCAACTTGTGTTAAATGCAGTGTGACTGCGTGCCCGGAGGGTAAAGGGTGGAGGGGGATAGCATATGTACATATGACGCAGGCATAGGTTGCGCTAGCAAGTTGTAATCTGCCTTGAGACTCAGCTGGGTGAGCGGGGTGGGGGGGGTGGGGGGCGGGGTGGGACACCTGTGTGCCGAGACGAACTGGCCCACCGTCTCTTCTGTGCCATCTTTCCAACTGCTCAATCTCTCCTGGGCATGTACTCGATGTGTAAATACAATATAGCTTATTTTTCAATTCTGTTTTTCTTCTTTCTATGCTACATGAGAAACGATTAATGAAAATATTGCTGGAAAAAAAAGGATATATTTCAGTGAGACTAAGAGGGAAGCTATAAATGATTTATGAGGAAAAAATTGAATTTTTATTTATGTTACTGGAATTCAAATAAATTTTTATATGTGGCAAATCATATTTATTCATTAATGTTTGTTTGTTTGTTTGTTTGTTTGTTTGAAAGCTGGGATGACTTAATTTGTCAAAAGGTTTGTTCTGATGTGCTCCAATGACATGACTCTCAAATGGTATTCTACTGTGTGATACACTATGGGGGTGGACACGTCCAGTTCCGGAGGGCAAGGAATCCAGCATAGTTTGGTTATTTCCCTGCTCAGATACACTCGGTAAACCTGGCAACCTCAGTAAGTGTGTTAGAGTAGGAAAATCACCAGATTGCATTGGACACCAGCCCTCTAGGACCGGAGATGCCCTGCCTTATAGTGAGGTTGGGTGCTAAAAGAGTGAAGACCCCTGTTTGAAACCATTGTTTAAATCCCTAAGGATTAGAATGGATTTGTTTATGTTTTATGAAGATGTTTAAAGATGGATCTGCAGTACCGTCTGATTTACAAAGTTAAGCATGCTGTGCGGGAACTACTGTAGTTGCCGTTCCTTCTTTTTCAACATCTCAAATGTTTGAAACCAGATGTTTGCCTTGAAATCATTCACAGTCTGGAGTGATCACTATTGTCTTTCCACCTTTTGTGTTTTTTTAAACTGCTGTTTCAAGTGAAGGGTTTAAATGAAGTAGAAACGTTTCCAGTTATCGTCTACTTCGACTCAAGTGTAAAAATATAAAAACAGAAGAGGTAGCTGACTTCTCATTCTTTTACTGCTTTGCCATCTTGCATTTTTATGACTATGAGTCATTGCAAAGCAGTCAGTTGCTGAGAGTGCAGGTGAAAAGAATGGCTTCCCTGATTTGTTAATTGATGGTGTAGATGCCAAACACTGGGGGACGTTTGCCTTAAATAAAACACGTTTTCTCTAGTAATGCTACCTAAACATCAGCCATGCCACTTCACCTTTATTGCAAACCCATGCTCTCGTGTGCCACTGTGCACTGCTTCTGTGTTGGAGCTTTGCAAAGCTCCATGAGGTTTCCAGTTCATCATTAATGCCATTGTAAGGACCAAAATGAGCCAAAGTGTAAACTTATGAAGCAGTTTCCACACACGAATGCCAATTTGTCTTTGAGGAGAGGATAAAAATGTGTTTTCCAGGAACACAGACCACTGCATTCCCAGCTCCATAGTAATAATATAACCACAGTTTTGACTTTTTTATTTCTCTATTTTCTTTTGTAGGTCAATGCATTTTAATTGCAGTATATGTGTTGGATAAAATATGTTTAGGTTTTTTTTTTATGATGATTTTGTTTTTAAAATTTAAAGGGATTTTTTTTCATTTTCTTTTTCTTTTCTTGAAACAGAGCTGTAAAATAGCATTGGCACGAGCCTGTTCTCTCCACATACGGGCTGTTTTTTTCCCCCTCACTGCTCCTGAACTGTGTAGCTCTAGATCATTATATTCTCTGCTTAGGCTAAAAATAAAGCACAGTCCTGTAGACTAGTATGGCTCCTTTTCATTCATTCACCTGATTGCTTGTTTCCTGTCCTGTCTCCACAGTCATAGATGTCTCCTTTGCTTGGGAGGAAATGTCTCTGGTTTGTGCAGCTGTTAAATTTGTGGTGGCTTTTTTTGTCATCTGAATTATACAGAGGATGCATTTAGAATGTGTCATTGTATTAATTGAGATAATAGCGTTAAGCATATCTGAATACCAAATTAGACAAGAGGCTTGGTAGCAAATCGTTTAAAAGGGCGAATAATGCATAATAAATGGAAGGGAGAGTGGGAGGGGGATGCAGGGTGAATTGATTAAACTGGAAAAAAACAATGTTTAGCGCCCACTGTTCAGCGATGAATTCTTTTAGAAACAATAGCATACGGAAAAGTTGGTTCTTCACAGACCTCAGCAGATGAATACTAAAGCAAAGTATGTCCTAGAAATAGACTGCAGTAGAGCTTTATGACCCTGCAAATATATATCCTGCTTTGTAACTTAATTTATTCACTAGTTTACCTGCATAAAAAACAAGTTAAATTAGCTGCGTGAGTAAGACATGTTGTTAAGGTGATGATGTAAGGGGTGTTGAGAACCAAAGTTGATGAAATGTGGTGAAGTATAGTCGAGTAATGGTGACTGGTGTGTGTGTGTGTGTGTGTGTGTGTGTGTGTGTGTGTGTGTGTGTGTGTGTGTGTGTGTGTGTGTGTGTG
>JBBIGC010000020.1:4754714-4772656 GCA_037576955.1 Lepidarchus adonis
CTATCTATCTATCTATCTATCTATCTATCTATCTATCTGCCTGCCTGCCTGCCTGCCTGCCTGCCTGCCTGCCTGCCCGCCTGCCCGCCCGCCCGCCCGCCCGCCCGCCCGTCTTTGCTGTATTTCAGAAAATACAAAAACAATAGATATAATCCAGCACTGCCTCTGATTTTAACACCCACCTGTTAATGTGATGGTGGATCTTTCCTTGTATGTAGAGCGACATTCCTGGTCTAAGACCTCCATTGATGGGACCAACATATGGGATGCTCTAAAGAACACATGTGCATGTGGTCACGCATGTACACACACACACACACACAAACACACACACTTGGAGTGTGGAGTTCTATAACTAATCAAAGATGCAGTGAACACAGACATGTACTCACTGGATTGTAGATAGGCTGATACCCTGGTGGGGCTACGAAGGCCATGTTAGCTGGTTCCTGTCTGGCTCTTTAGATGAAGAACAGGCAGAAGGGCAGCCGGGTGAAAAGTAGGAAACAGCAGCAGGGCCTGTAACTGGCACTTATAGCCCGGCCCAATGGGAGGGGTGCCACCAGACCTATATTAAAAGAGTTTCTGTTCTCCCTCTATTTGCTCAGCCACTGTTATCAGTGATTACTGTTCTGACTCCAGGAGTGGTCCAGGCTAACAAAGAACCGCAACTCAGTTATCAGGTGTATGTATTTGTGTGGGTGTTTTGCAAGGGTGTGTCTGTGATATTAAATGATTAACACCCTGAGTCATGCAACATGTTTGAAATTACATATACTACACACAACAATAAGTGGGAGAAGGAATTATCCTTTTTAGATGTTTTTTGCACATTTGCCACATTTGATTATATCAGATCTCCAAACAAAACAAGTCATAGACAACCTGAGTAAACATAAACTTTTCATGGGAAAAGTACCTCTTTATTAATTCAGTCAACTAACTACTGTTGATACCTGGAATCAATTAGACTATACACACCCAGACTTTATTACTGGTAACAAAAGTAGGCTAAAAGGTCTCAGCAAAACTCACACTATAACCAAATCCACAGAAAGATGAGAAAGTATGATAGTGAAATATGTAAATGTTATACTAAACCAATTCTAAGGCTCTGGAACACAGTGAGAGCATTAGAGCCATTATCTCCACATAAAGAAAACCTGGCATAGTGGTGAATCTTCCCAGAAGTGACCACCACACCAAAATTCTTCCACCTGTGCAGTGACAGCTTATTCAGGAAGTCACAAAAGAACCCAGACAGACCGCTTAGGGACTACCTGTTCTGTCTCTTTCAGCATTAAAAAGAACTCATTTGAACTTACTTGAATTCATTAAAATGCTATGACAGGATCTTACATTGGAATTTGTCATCCAGTGTTGCTAAATTTAAGCAATTATTTAATTAATTCTGCTAAGAAAGTTTTTACAATCTTTACAATTTTCTATATTTCTGCATTATATCACCTAAAGCATCATCCAATTTTTGCTCAGGCTCTGAAAGTAACAAGAAAATTTTTTTTATATTACTTGGTCAAATATTTACTGAGGAAAATTAACCAATATTATAGACTGTATATCTGGTATATCTGGTTATGGCTTGGGTCAATTTTCTGCATCTGAAACAGAACAGTTTGACATTGTTGGTAGAAAAATTAATTCTGAATGATACCAGCAAAATCTAAATTAACATGTCAGGACATTGGTCTGTGAACTAAATCTCAAGAGAAGGTGGGACATGCAACAAGCCAGCAACCCAAAACACACACATTGTTCTACCAAAAAATGTTAAATGAGAATAAATGAATGTTCTGGAATGGCTAAGTGAAAGCTCTGACCTTAACCCAAAGAACTTTTGGGGAAAGAAACTCACAAACATCCCAGATTTTAAGCTATTTTATGTGGAGTAATGGGTACATCCATTACGATGACATGATCAACAGTTACAAGAAACATTTGCTTGCAATTACTGATGCACAAGGTCACACCAGATCCTGAATGCAAATGTTCACTTACTTTTGCCCCTCACAGATATGTGATGTATTGTTAGTCTCACTAAATAAAGGTTCAAGTATAATACGTTTGTCCCATTTGTTTAACTGGATTCTCCTCATCTACATTTAGTATTTGTCCAAAAGTAGGAGGATGTTCAGCTCATATTTTCTGGGATGCAGAAGTGTAGAACAGGTATATTCATTCATTAATGCATGTGCACAAGTGTGTAATAGGTGTTGCAAAACTTTATTCCTTCCATAAATGATCATTCAAAACTTTTGTTTCCTCATTTCTTTATGTTGTGTCTTACATAAATGCCCTTTTAAATTAAAATTTAAATCAATTTATGTCACAGTGCTAACTTTGCATGTTTGCACTCATTACCTGTGGACGAGATGGCACCAGGAGTAGTGAAACCATGTTGCTGTATGCATGTTAAACACTGAGGTGTGCATAATATGATTTTATGAATAATTTGCACTCTCCAGATGTACCCTGACGCAAAAATATCCAGAGAAACGAATGTACAACAGACAGCAGTACAACGTTTTTCATTTTTAGAACAGAAATAGACGCAGAATGGTTCTTAAAATACTGAAATCAGTTTAATATTTATTGAAACATAGAATTCTGGCAGATATTCAATCAGATTTAAAGAAAAGCAACCTCTCTCCTGCAGCTTTCAGAGCAGTTCAAACAGGCACATGGTTCTGACATGTATTCTCTCACACACACCACAAGATGTGGAGCCTGCAGGCATATTTATGTGTTTGCATGTTTGAGTAGGGAGTCGCTTCTCTGTAGATTGTGCTTTCTCCCGCAGAACAGGAAAGTTCTAACATAGTTTATTTCTTTTTGGGGAAAAAAAAGGTTTGGAATACAGCAATGGGCTGAAACGTTACAGAAGTCAGAAAAAAGAAAAGAAAGAAAAAAACACAGAAGCTACCAGGTTCATATGCCCACAAACTGGATATGACTCACTTTTGTTTTCATTGCTAATTTCCTTCTTTTCTCAAAAAAGTACAGAATAGATATTCATATACTTAGATCAGAATGGCTTAGAACCTCTAAATAATTCATATGTCCAACAAAAATATATTATCTTTATGTTCATGTTGCCAAAATAAGTTCTTTTCTAATTCAGACCTCCATCTGTATGTAGAGTATGTCTTGTCAGAGTATGGCCACTATGGCTGTATTCTATACACCCATGTGTGGAAATGTACAGTCAAAATCAACAAACACCAGTGCAGTGACAGTATATACTGTAACTTTGTCATGATAACAGTGGACATTTTGGGCTGACAGTGTTCCTACATTGTTGAAATCTGTTTTCTCCATCCTTTACAGAAGCAGAAACACTGTGGGCACAAAAGCAGTGTCTCATCCTAAGACTTTGTAGTGAAGAACAATTGTTTTAACATTAATACAAAGTTTGGGTCAGCTTCAGCACTGCTTTAAAGCTCATCTCTCACCACCAGTACTTACAAAACACTGTATATCAAATAGTCTAGAGAAAGAAACAGTGTGAGAAAGGCCTTTGCAGTCTCTTGGGAAGTGTGTTTACTTGACAAACGGTCGTATAACAGGCATAGGTCAATAGATTAATAGTCTTAAAATATGACTCGTAGGTCACAGAGCAGGACGTTAGCAGTGATATGGCTCTGGTTTTGCGTATACGTTTATATACACAAAAAGTTCATACAGTACACTAAAATTAGACATCTGAAATACTCATCTACTACGGGTCTAGTAAAGAAACAATCAATACTGACAATAAAGCAGTATTTTCATATTTGTCATTATTGTAGCTGATTCTGTATTAGGCACTGTGATGTTTTAAGATTCATAGCAACACATAGACAGGACTGAGAGGAAGAAGGCTTGAGGGTTCATTTTAGCCTCATTCAATCCTTCGTTTAACATAATAAAATAACGGCTTTGTGTGCAACCAACCTGTCCCATTCATCTCTCTGTGCTCATTTCTCTCATACACACACACACACACAGAAATTGCATATCTCTCTCATTTAACACATTCACTGAGGTAAATAAAGGCTTGGGGTGTATGGGACTGTGTGTGCTCGGGTAAGTATAGTATCTTTGCGCATTTGGTAAAAGAGGAAATTCAAGTTTCACAGCAATCGTGTTTCCTCTGCATCAGCCTCGTTTCTTTGTTTACACTTCTTGTATTTACATTACCTTTCTTTGGAACATCCCCATGTCCTCGAGCACACACACACACACACAGACATACACACATACACATACACACACACACACACACACATGAATGCACTGTCCAGCACTGAGAGCTAGCCAAGCTGATCCTCATATTGCTTTCTGAAACAGTCGCCAGCTGGGAAGAAGTCCCAGCATCGCTCCTGGTACATCTTCCACACATATGATTCCTGTACCAAGAAAAATAGAAAAACATGAAATAAGAGGGAAAAAAATATAGAACAAGAAGAAGAACAAGAAAGGTTTAAATGCAGGCTGTGCAAACGAATACCCACCTGTCCTGTGTGCTCCGTTTCATCTTTATTAATTAAATACATGAGGAAGAACCTGTAGAGATAAGACAGAAAGCTCAGTAGATGAACATGAATGAAATGGCTAAGACTCACTGGTTTCACGCTGAGGATCCTGGAAGCATTCTACTCACATGTAGTTGGCTAAATTGTGCTCTTCTAGCGTATGTGTCTCAAAACCATGCGGAGTCGTGTCAAAGTAGTCGCTCCCAATCCCACAGATGAAGCACTTAGTCTGAGGTGAAACAAGAGAATATATGTGTAGCAGTGGACACACAATGAGTCCAATTTGAAAACAGTGAATGACGTAAAGAACCTCAACGGCTTTGATATGGCTGTGACGAGTATGTGCTAAATACGCAATTATTGGGCTAGAAGTCTTGTTGAATTTAGAAAAGACATACCTCCATGTCCTCTCTGACCTGCTCCTGCTGATCTCTCAGCTCACCAAAGGCATCAATGATCAGACCTGCATGTCACACATACAGCAGTTAATAATGCAGTCAAAACATACAGTGACTCTACATAAGACATGAACTAAGTACTTTTCCATTAAAAATGCTGTTTAAGAAAAACTTGCGGAATCAGACATATACACAACAAAGATTTTACACTGTTATTATTTTACAGTTTTTACTGGTTAACTGGTTATGATTACACTGCATGAGACACTTTTATGGTAGTTTTGAGAAGGTTTGGGGCTATAACATGTATTATTCAATTACATTTATGACAGAGGGAGACATGATGAGCTCTGCTTTAGAAAAATCCCATCATTGAACATTACATTACATATAAAACCTCAGAAGACAAATGATTCAAAATGACTCATCACTCTCTGAGGCTTAGGGATTAAGTAGGCAATTAATTTTTTTAAATGGGAGCATTCTGGTTTGGTCATTACTATGGGAAACATCTTTTTTCATTTGAATGACTTAATGAAACACAGTGTGCACTCTGTGTAAGTATGGCTCTTCTCTTTGTGAAGCCAGGAAGGGAAATTTCTTACCCTGAATGATGGCCAGCAGGATGACAATGACGAAGAAGAAGAAAGTAATGTCAAAGACCACGCGGTAGAGCTCATATTCATCGCCAGCTGGATCCTCAATCTCATCACCTATACCACCACCAGCTCTCACACCCACATACATGTGGAACAGGTAGCACTGACAATGACAATGACATTGAGCAAGAGAGAGAGAGAGAGAGAGAGATAACAGGTAAGCTTCGAAGAAAAAGTAAACTAAATGTGACCGGTTAAGAGAAGACGGAGTCTTACAGTCATCATGTCATCACACTTCATATCTGGCTCATCCTCATCCTCACTCATATTGTAGAACTTGCGGAAAAAGTTGAAGGCCACCACGGTATAGAGGTATACCACTACAGCCAGCAAGCCCACGGTCATCAACAGCTACATCAGTCAAATGAACAATGTATGAACAGCAGCAAATGCATCATATTTTGTTCTTTTAGTTGACATAAGTTTTGACTTGTATATCACTTTATAACCTTGGATCTACTACTTCAATGACTTCACCTGTTTGCCATTGTGGGTGACTGAGGATAGGATGGTGCGCAGCGTTTTCACGCCCATGGCAATATCCAGTAGGTGACAGGCAAAGAAGAAGTTGTTGTAGTGACCCAGCAGGGACATCACCATGTACCACACCAGGTACAGAAATGTCTGTGAAAGATTTAATAACATAAGAAGACCTGATATGAAATCAAGTAGGAACACAGCAAGACACCACTGCAGTCAATACTCACATTGTCTGTGAACACAACTCCAAACTTCCAAATCTGGTACTTGATGTCAATGGAGGTCAGCCTAAAAACACATCAACATCTTATAGTAGCTTGTCAATGTAAGTGTAGGTTTATATGTGTCCTGTGTGTAAATGTTCATTCTGTACCAGGTAAACATGGAGGTGTCAGGTTTAGGCTTTTTCTCGTGCGTCATCTGACTGACATCCAGAGATGCCAGGTCCATCCCAAGCAGCTCAGCAATTCTTTCTCTACCGTAGATATCGCCATACTTATCAAGCACCTACCATCAGCCAAACCACAGATATACTTACAGTAAGTTAACATATACATCAATGTAAATGAAAGCAATTAAAGAAAAAGTTTTTCTTTTACACCAAATGTTCTAGATCAGCCAAGATATTTTCATAGTCCAATTTTTGTATTAATGACCCTTGTTGCTTCATAACTAAATAAAATGAAATAAAAACAAGAATTTGTGATTTGTTAATTCCCTTGAACCTTTCTCTTCTCTTAAAATATTAACAAAGATCATATTTGAGCAGGCTGATAGAAAAATGATATATTTATGAAAATGATTTCAGTGAGTATTTTTTATATATATTTATTATATTGTTTTCTATTGTTTTGAAGCAATGTTAATCACACAGCTCTAGCTCTAAGCTAGAAAAGTCAAATTTGGACTGTTCGACTGAAACTGTGGAAAAATGGAAAGGTATTTAAATGTTATTTTGACAACCATTATTTTGGGGATTAGTAGAGCTTAGATTCAATTGAAAAAGACAAACACAAACGTCACCCACCTTTCTCTTCACAAACTTGTCCCAGTAGTTGTTAGGGAAAGATCTTTATAAGAAAAGAAAATGATGTAAAATATATAGACATATCTGCGACATACACAATGAGCTCAATGAATTTCTTTTAAAATCAAGGGTAATAATGGGCATTTTGCCCTTTGCAGTACCAGACTCTGTTCCTCTAAAAGGGGTTTTACACTGGAAATTAGAACATTGCAGTAAGAATATGAGTGCATTCAGCCTAATACCTTTTATAAATTTTTACTGGATATGGACCATTTACAGCAAGCCCACTCATATTTTAAAATAAAAGTGTAAACTGTTTTATTACAACCATCCAGTGATTGATTTTAAATTTGTTGCTGACAACCTAAGCTACATTTTTATATTATTGATATTTTAATATTTTATTTTAACAAAATATCATCAGGAAAAAATAACCGTGTGCACTTTCACACTTTCACTGTGCACTGAAAAACAGCTGGGAAGTGACCATTGTATTTTCACTATAACTTCAAAGGACAGTTAATTAATCTGATTTTATACTTGGGTTATCTGTTATAAATTATGTGATTCAGTGATAATATGCATCAGCACAATTGACAGATGTGTTTCCAGTTTTGTCTTTTTCTAGTCTGTTCCTGAACCATGTGTCCATTTAAATAAGTCTTATCCAAACTTTTCAGCTGTGAATAACTTTAACACTTATTAACGTCATTTGCTAATCAACATCAGATCGTCTTAAATTCAGTCTTATTATCCAGCCCAAAGCATGTTAAAGTAACGTAAGGCTTCACTTGCAGGCCACCACAAGAACACATCATACTTAAGTTTTTTTCAATGTATTTTTAGTATGGTAATGTTAATCTTTATGTTCTGTTGCATTAAGCTCCACTGCATTTTAAATCCTCTAGAATTAGTATAGAATATATTATATCTATATCTATGACTGCATTTATAGTAAAACAGTAAAAAATGTAGAGTGATGCTTAAACGTTTGTGGAACTTTACATTCTTTTATATATATAGTATTTCTGCAAAAAGTTGGCCTATATTTTTGATTGAGGAAAATTATTCAATATTATGTTATTTGAATATTTAACTGACCCTTTGCATTCAGCATTTTGTGCAAATTTAACAAAATGTAACCGCAAGTTTTACAACATTTATCTGTAGAAAAACAGCTAAAATCTGGAATGTTGCTGGGCTTCTTTATGATTGGTGGGCTACAACATGTCCTTCAACATTTCAATTGCATTTATCTAAGAACTTTGACATGGACATTCCAGAACATTATCTTTACACTTATGTGCTTAAACGTATGTGCTTATGATCATTATCTTGCTGCATGTCCCACTTTCTCATTTTTCATTAAGAAATGAGATCCTGACATTTCCCATAGAGATCAGTAATTTCATTCAGAAGTCATTGTTCTATCAATTTTGACTCTATGTTCTGGACTTTTTAAGTGGATTTTTTTTGCTATATAGCCCTGCAAACTATAATTGTTCAGTGTCTTATGTTTGACTCATTTAAAGATGCTTTTATAAACTTTCAGTCTGATAAGGATCAGCATCTGTTATATCAATATCTCCTTTGGGTGTGCCATTTCTACAAATGAGTTGTGAGGATCAGACTTTGACAGACTTTATACATATAAAAGAGCATCCACTCATGCCTGATTGTGCTCCACCTGACAGAAAGCTTTAAAATGAACTTCAAATTAACTGCTTATTTACTTAGTTACTCTTACTTTTACTCAAAGATATGTAATAATTTATTAAATACATAAATGACCAAGAACAATATTTTGTCTCATTTAATTGGGTTCAATTAATCTACATTTAGGTGAAATTTTGTAAAAATAATAAAATAACAATTGCTGTATTCTTGTGAGTATTATTGATATTTAATGTGAAATTAGCATTCTAACAAGTATTAATGATAAATGACCACAAATGCAAGGTTTGTATGTGCAACTGATTGCCACCCTTTTGGTCACCTAGAGTAGCTGAATTAATAAATGAGAAGTTATTTCTGGATGCTTTTGGACATATAGCATATGCAATACTGAAGAAATAAATCTGTTACTTATTACATGTACTTTATACATTGCATACTATGAGTCTGGCAATGTTTATTTAAAACATTCGAAAATTATAAAAAACAGAATGCTGGCAAAATTGTAAATATTAATTTCTTACGGTGTATTAAGCACCAGTCTGTCCCACTGGCCTTTAATGTCATCATCCTCTGGCTGTTCAGTCACATAGACCCCATCAAATTCCAGCTTACGTGCCAGTTCCTTCTCTCGCTTAAAAATTACCAAGGGAACCTGAACCACAGACAGCACATACACAAAAATGAGCATTTGTACTCTTAATATATTTACTTCTCAATATTAGTAAAAAGGTTACAAAACCTGCAAACTGCATTGAAAGAGATATTACTAAATGTATTTTTAAAAAACATTTTACCACAGGATGCCAACAACTGTATAATATGTGACATAAATCTGACCTGTAAAATGCAAGCTTGAAGCTGAGAAATCTATTAACATATTCCATAGTTCATTGTACCCCCTTTAGTGTAAACACATTGCGACCAACACACCTTGAGACAGTTGTAACCGATGATGCACAGGAAGGAGATGATGGTGTGTAAAATGGAGAAAAAAGCAAGGGCAGGCTCCATGTAACCTGTGCTCTCTTCCAGGAAGTAATAAACAGGCCCTTCATCCTCCTCCTCATCTCCATTCTCTTCTATCCCAGAACCTTCTGCCTCACCGCCAGAACCCTCAAACAGCCCAGAACCCTCAAACATTGCAGAACCTTCAATTTCCTCCTCACCTGGAGGGCTACTGGACACCTGAAAACACCACAGGTAAAGGTTCATCAAGGGAAATCTATTTTTGGTAAAAGTTCTTTGTTTTGTTATTTCATTTAAATATAGAATTAGAATAATTAATTATATGAGTAGTAAACTTTAGGTAAATAGCAAATTTTCCATCTAGCACCACTAATGAATTTATCATTAAATATTGATGGATACAGCTCTGTTTAATTCAAAATGACTTTGATGACTACTCTGTGCTGTTTAATGCAAAGTAAAATAAAAGTAAGTGACCTTGTAAAAGAGCAGAATGAAATTCAGAGCGAAGGCGATGAACAGAGCCAAGAAACGCAGGTTGTAGAAGTTGCGGGACAGGTAGTTCTTAATGCAAGATAAAAAAAAGCAACAATATTGATTACATTTGATGGAAATGTACTCCTTTTTCAATTATAGGCATTACTTTTACATTAATGCAAGCTGATGTAAAATTACATCTTAAATCTTGGTTAATTTGTTAAAAGACAAACCCTAAATTAAAACTCATACCATGAACTTGATCCTCTGGACCTCCAGCTCATTCCAGAGCTCAAAGCCCTCCTCTTCAGTGCCTTTCCCTTTCTTTGCTTTGGCCTTTACTTTTATCTCTTCCTCTTCTACCTTCTCCTCCTCTGGCTTGGCTTCGGCTTCTTTCTCAGCCTTCTCTCCATTCTCAACACTTTGAATGAAAAATGTTTCTGATGTTACCACTATTGGAAGAACACAAAAATGTGTGTAGAGTACTGAGTACTTTATCCCACAGTGGGTATATACTGCTAAGTTCTAAGTCTCCACCAGTCCAACAGAAACTTAGCATGATTGGAGCCCTACATGACAACATCAATGCAAATATCCAGTCATTTGCTAGCCAATATCCTGTGACGTAAAAGTTCAAACTTCACAAAACTGGACACTCTGCACAACCATCACTCTTTGGAAGCACACTAACATTTCCATAGAGGGCACTGCAACTAGCACATTTAAATATCCCAAAGACTGCTTAATCTGAAATGTTTGTGGTGTATTTAGTTTCAAATCTGGTACTCACTCTGCCTTTTCTGGTTCTGGGGCTGGTTCTTCCACTACTGGCTCTGGTTCTGGTTCTGGTTCTGGTTCTTCTCCTTCTCCCTCTGCTGCTTCACCCAGCTGAGAATCAATAAAGGATACAAGAAAGATGAGAAATGTCAATTACAATACTGGACACAAAGTCTTGTTTCGTATGTCAAGTAAAAAGAACACAGAATAAGCTACTTTAAGTTATTACAGAACATTGTTTGAAATATGAAGCCAGATGCCTAGAAAATGCATGCAGTGTGTAGTAATGCAAAATAGTCCCCAAAGGACACTATCCCCTTTTTTTCTGTAATTTACCATTTACATCAAACCAACTTCATTTACATCTCAATGATGAAATTATGCAGAAATTTGGAAACTAAATACTAAATAAATATAGCTGATTTTAGTTTAGGGCAAAATTATTTAAACAGTGGCTCACCAGTTTCCTCTTTAGCAGTGGGGTGCCCTCAGGTGTTGGAGGCTCCTCTGGCTCTGTCTCTCCCATATCTCCAAGACCTCCTGGTGTATCAAATCCTGGCCTGCCTCCGCCTTCTGCCTCCTCTCCATCCTCATCTTCTTCTTCTCCTCCACCAGCTTCCTCTCCCTCACCTGATCCACCTGCTTCTTGGACCTTCCTGGCTCCTGGCTCAGGAGGCAGGTCACCATGTACCTCATCCTGAGTTGGGTCAGGCATGTTAGTCAGAATTTCAGTTAATGTCATCTTCTTAGCCCCCTCCACTAGGCCACCTCCAAACAGTGTGTTCCAGATGAGTGAGAAAAAGCCTTTGCATATGCTGTAGATGAAGTGCAGGATGCCCATGATAATGGTGAAAAAGAAGGTGGCAAGCCCAATAATCATTTCTTTTATGGTCATTTTCCGGAGTTTGCGATAGCGTCGTCTCAAGTTGCGGAAGGTAAACATGCTGAAGAAGTTCACTATGCTCTTGATGAAGTCTGCAAATGCTGAGCTGGATTCAGCTGGGACCTCTTCTCCATTTCCTTCCTCTCCTTCTCCTCCATCACCATTCCCACTTCTACCACTTTCCTCTTCTTCTTCTTCTTCATCTTCATCCCCATTTCCTTCTTCCTCTGGCTCTGAGATCTGTGAAGCGATGTTCATCTCAAAGATGGTGTCTTCACAGAAGTTGACAAAGAGCTCCATCTTCTCAGACTCGCCTCCTTCATTGACCACATCAAATATGAACTGCCTCTTAGACTCTCTGACCTGAGGCATTTCCCACTGGTTGCGGTTGGCCTCACTGATTTCAAAGTATATACGCTCAATCCTTTTACTGGCGCCCATGATCTCAATGCGGCCCAAGAAGGGGCGGAAGTAGTTCAGCACGTGTTCAGCCTGCTCCAGGAAGTTCTGCAGGCGAGTGTCATGAGGCACATGCTCAGAAAGGTTGGTGAGAAGCACAGCGATGTTGAAGCCAATGTCTTTGGCTGGTTCCTGAAAGCGATTGGCAAACTCTTCAAAGTTGATCATCTCGTTTTCATCGGCCTCAGAGCAGGAGAGCAGAAACTGGATCTCTGTTGGTGAGTATTGCTTTTGGCTGTCCATAGCCTTGGAGAAATCTTTTTTGGAGATCAGGCCACGTGGGTCGGTCACATAATCCATAAAGGCATCTGATGCCACAATGTCCTTCAGCTTAAGAAACATATCAAAGAACTTGAGGATCATTTCCACATTGCTGGATGACTCCACCAACATGTCCACCATCTGGCGTGCAATAGTGCCATTTACTATGTTACCTGGAAACAAGGGACACATTCAGACCTTCAGTATCTCATCAATGTAAGTACACCCCTCACATTTTGTTGGCAGCACTTGTGCAGCTCCAAACCATGACATTTCCATCACCATGCTTGACTATAGGCAAGAAACACTTGTCTTTGTACTCATTTAGTTGCCGCCACACATGCTGAACCAACTTAGTTTATCTTGGTCTCATCAGACCACAGGACATGGTTCCAGTAATCCATGTCCTTAGTCTGCTTCTCTTCAACAAACCGTTTGCTGGCTTTCTAGTGCATCATCTTCAGAAGAGGCTTTCTTCTAGGATGACAGCCATGCCGACCAATTTGATGCAGTGTGTGGCGTATGGTCTGAGCACTGACAGGCTGACCCCCCACCCATTCAACCTCTCCAGCGATAACACCAATGAGTCACATTACACTGAGGAAGGGAAATGGTTTATTGGGCACGATTTGGACATTTTCACTTAGGGGTGTACGCACTGTTGTCAGTGGTTTAGACATTAATGGCTGTGTTGAGTTATTTTGAGGGGACAGCAAGTTTACACTGTTATACAAGCTGTACCCTGACTACTTTACATTGTATCAACTTGTCATATTTTCAATGTTTTCCCATTGAAAGGTATAATAAAATATTTACAAAAATGTGAGGGGTGTACTGCAAATTCAATATCACAAAAAGTTCATTCCAACACAGAAAAACATCTCATATGTCTCCTACCCTCCAGTAGAGAAAGCAGCATCACAACCATGTCTTTCTGTAGGTCTAGAAGTTCCTTTAGCAGACCAATCTGACTGGAGTCCTGCATTTACATGAACACATACACACAAAGCAGGAATCACAGTATGTTAAAAAAGCATTTATAAAAACTTTTATTAGACAAGAGTTTTATAAATGTCCCATCCTTTATGAGACAGAGCTGTAAATGTGCTTGATAGTACTAAACAAAAGAACAGATCTTGCAGTATTGTTAGTATGAGTCATCTACTATCACCTTACCTCGGAATGTGTTCTACTCCAAAAATGATCCTGGGTATGCATTTATCAACAATAGATACAAACAGAAAATCACACACTGTAAGCTAAGAAAGGTCAGTTGGATGGGGATGTAGGAAAAGACACACAGAACTGAAAAGGCAGCTGGGAAAAAAGCTACTTGTGAATTTAAACATGATAAGTTTCTGCTACAGTACATGTGTCAGTTATATGAGTATCAATAAGCAGTAATGACATCTTATGACAGCTAGTAACATGATTTGCACTTTAGAAATTAAAGTCATAGCTGCATATAAGGCATACATGTAATTTTATTATACATTTTATATTTAATATTCTTCACTTGCAGATCATTGAAACAATGGGTTCCACGTTTTCAGGCAACGGCATATTTATATTGGTAAGTACAATCTTTATAATTATTGGAATGTAATAAAATCAGTGTTGTGCATGTTGTGAAAAATATGTTTGGTTTTGTATTTTCTTTTGACAATGAAAGGGAAAAACAACATACTGACAACAAAAATGAAGTAAATGTAATTCACTGAATATTGTAATGCATTATATGGTGTATATATTATATAATGCATTACATTATGCAACGCTTATTATTATGTAGAAGTAAATTTATTTTATGATCACATTCACAGTAAACAAATCACCTCTCACATCAAACTGAGTTTACTCTGCATTTTCCTGTTTTCTTTTTCTTATTTTTATTTTATTATTGAAACTTATTATTGGTTATGCAGCCAAATACATGTTTATATTTACTATATTTTACATATTCTTTGGAAAGAGTTAAACATAATTTAGGATAGTATTTAATTTTATATTTTATTTTGAATTTATTTATCTGTGGTCTAGTGGTGGCTATTATTGTCACTGCAAGGAAACTGGTGCTGTTCTGTCAAGTTTTATGATATTAGGGTCAGTTTAGGCCTAAAATTTGCTGGTCTTAATTGAATTTCAGATTCAAAACATGATGACGATATGTTTGGGTTAAATCAGATATTGTAATGTGCCAAGTCAGGGTAGATTCAGACTGAAAATTTGCAAGCTGTATTAAAGTTTTGACCCAAATGTTATGCCCCATTAAAGCGCTAGCCATAAAATAGCATCTGTTATATGCTCCCATAGATAGATATAGATAGATATACAGTATTATAAAATTATCATGTGTCATAAAATGTCATTGATGCTTAGACTGAGGTTGTATGCCAACTTTGATGGTGCCCAGTTCTTTATAGGACTTCAAGAACAAGGCACTCATGGTGGTATACATAATGCTCAACAAGAACTTAAGTTCAACAGATTTAAAAAAATTAGTCCCACACACAATTTCTACTCTAAGACTCAGTTATGCATCCTTATGTCTGTAGACTAGTGCCAGGTCTGTCAGATAAGGATACTGAACTATTGAGTCCCTGTTCACTTTAGCCCATTCTTCCCACTGACTGGGGGCACTTTTCACACTGCCATTTTAAACTGAGAACTGAAGTCTCGTGTTTCTGGTGGTCAGACAAAATGTCCCAGTAATAAAATTGTGACTGTTGAACCAATTTGGGAATATGGGAGTTTCAAAATGAACAGGACTGCTATAAAACTGGCACTGTGACTGAAGAAGAACCTAAGTACTAGAGGAGAAATAATGCATGCAATTATGTTTTGTGTCCTGAGAGCATATTATAGCAGCACATTCGGAGTCATTCAGCAGCTAACTGAAGACTTAATGAAAAATGGGTCTGAGTAATCCATGTTTTTGTCTTTATCATGTGGAGTATATGGAGCAGATTTGAAGAAGTAAGGACCATAGATCAGTAAGCAACAATCACAATACCTCCCTCAGCCCCCATGATAAAAACAAGAGCAACACTAACCCATCATACAACAAGAAAGATGTGAGTTAAAGGGACACAAATCCTGATGTTTTAATGTCTGAAATATAAAGCACATAAACTGGATAGCACTGTCGTAGAACATCTCATTGTCATTAAAATGAATGCAGAAAAGAAAAAAACATGTTCAATCTGATTCTGGATTTATATGGGCATGTCTATGTGAAGAAAAAAATAATACACACTATGACAGTGCACACCAGAAAATGTGCGACCAGAACATCCCAAAAAACATGAGTGTGAGCTGTAAGAGAGATACGGTATGGTGTGGGGTGAACGGTGAGTTTACAGGTAAGACGAGCAAAATTGAAACGCAAATCCTTACGCCATTTCGGAGTCCTGGGTCAGGGTGCATCTGGCAGGGTCACACATCAAAATAAAAATGTTATCATCAACATTTTTAATTCATTTTTGTATTTATTTTGTCTCTCCAATGATCTAATGTGTTTGCTCATATTTCAGCTTTAGGGCTTTATCACTGTCACTGATGCTGTGCATTGCCATAAGGAAGACACACACTTAGACTAGCTGTGGTTACAGGACTCTCGAGCACTTTCAGTACCATCTCACACTCTTACACTCCAGTTTTCTCACAAGTCTTACATTCTGAATCTCTGCACACAAATGAAACTCTAGGACAGTCCTCTAAACACACAAACTGTCAGTGTGTGTGACTTACAGACGGCTGATTTGGGCTAATGCAAAGCAACCAAAATGTAATGCTGTTTTTCTAAGTCTGTATCTTATAGCCATTGAGCTAATATGTTGATATTTAATAATTCAAATGTTAATCTTGTCCATGATGGAATATTTTTATATTTCTGATTCAATCTATCATTTATGTTAAAGTACAATTTGTAGGAGAGACTCTCTCTATCAGAGAAATACAAAAATGCATTGCTCCAGGTAAATGGGTACCAGGCTACATACAGGAGAGCAGAGAGACAGCAGCACAGTGGAGACGTCTAAATATGTAAGAGTAAGTGTTGTAAGTGTATCAGTATTAAAACTACCAATTAGTCTCTAGTCTCTTAAATTGTCAGCCAAGTTGGTGAATTAAAGAAAAGGGAGGTTGCCAAAGCATAGACAAACTCTCCTGGAGTTAAAGTGCTTAATGCTATTAAGAGAATGAAGACTGAGCCTTCTTGATTCTCACATTGCATCTATATCATAATCATTCTTGTTTCATTCACCTGACAGTTTCGGACTATCTACGTATATTTTATAAATGGCATAAACAAGGTCAAAGGAGACTGGTAATAATAAAGTAACCATGAATAAATAACTAACAGTGATGATAGAAACATTTGGACCAATATATTAAGAAAGAATACAAACTTTGGATGCACCATGTTAACAGTAATCATAGATAATAAAAAAGGGGGGGAATGATTCAGTTAAACAGTATTGCTAATTAAACTATTTGAAAACATTTTCCTAGTTTTAGAGACATAAGTAAACCCAAGTAAAATGTTTAGTTATGTGATTATTCTCACATTATCTACATGCACCAATCCATCATCATGTACAAAACAGCAGTCTGTTAAAAACATTTAAAAGTCTTATTTACACAGTTTCCCTGCTATATTAAGACATTTAGCAAAGTCCAGATGTTACTTTCTTAGTTCAGAACTGCACTTCCAAGGCTACTGTTGCTGAAAAACATTAGAGCTTTCTCAAAAATGCAACACCTGCTTTGCAGTATAAAAGACTTCTTTATAAAAGAAGTATAAAAGATTTCTGGCAACCCTACAAATTCGAGGACTGTTCCCCAAACACCACAGACAAGTGTGTGCAAGCTTAATATCTGGATCTAAATAGAGCAAGGTGAGTAAAGTTTAGGTGATATTTCTTTTCTTTGTTACAAGGACCATTTGGGTGACTATTGAGTTATGGTGTTTGTTAGCAGCATTAGCCTTGCAACTGTAGTTCTAAACTGAAGAAGAAAGATTTGGACAATAATGTGACTTAACACTGTTTTTCAAAACTTTTCCTTTAAGAACACTCCAAATGACATGCATGGAAGTGACCATCATAACAGGCAATACATGCAACCTCCGCCTACTGAAAACTTTAAAATGATGTCAGTGCACTTTTAATGAGTGTGTTTTATTTATGGGACCAAACAGCTGAGTTTGAAAACGACATTTTCTTGATTTGTGGAAGTGAAAGTTAACACTCCCTCTAAAGGAAACAAGCTTAAATATACCATTCTTCTGCAAATTGTAATGCAGTTTCTTTCAGATGAAAAAAAACAACCCCCCCCCCCCCAAAA
>JBBIGC010000020.1:4784469-4796186 GCA_037576955.1 Lepidarchus adonis
AAAGAAAGAAAGAAAGAAAGAAAGAAAGAAAGAAAGAAAGAAAGAAAGAAAGAAAGAAAGAAAGAAAGAAAGAAGACGATAAGAGAAAAAGAAAGAAAATGAAAAAATGGAAAAAAAGAAAGAAACAAAGAATGAAAGAAGACAGTAAGAGAAAAAGAAAGAAAATGAAAAAATGGAAAAAAGAAAATAAAAAGATGGAAAGAAGTAAAAAAAAAGAAAGCAGAAAGAAAGGAAAATAAAGAAAACATGTAGGGGGTCTGGTGGCAGGGGTGTGCAGGTGCAGTGCTGTGTGGTCACTCAGTGGATAGAGCTGTAGCTGCTCCTCTGTGTCCCGTAGCCCCAGCCCCTGGACCCCCCATACCATCTCTGTCTGCCGCACCTCAAAGGACGGTTCCTCGCCCCCCTCCTCCTCTCCCCCTTCGTCCTCCTCACCAATGTGACAGCTCTGCAGGGAGACAGTCAGGTTAACAACTCAGCCCAGCTATTCATACTGTACCAGTACCCAAATTCAGTTTTCCCTGGTTAAAGAAATAGTTGACAAATTTACCCCTTACTACACTTTTATGTTATTTTTCAGGCTACATTAGCTATGGAACTAAAACTGAAAATGCAAATATTGGGCCAGTAAAATCCCTGGTCAAGGGAAAATATTTTTTTCTTTTCATACACTCCAATTTAACCTGATATTTAACAGAGACGTTGAATAAGGGAAATCACCAAACTGGCTCTGACTGTTATGGGTCCTCAACAATGGCCCTACAGTACAGGAAAGAGGTGTGAGAGTGCCACCCACCTTTGCCATAATATCAGCATATGCCATGTAGAGATGATCTACATCGAGTTTTCTGTAGTCAAGAGAAGATTAAGCATAACCATCAAGTCTAACCACTTCCAACATCATGCTGTGCTCACTAAACTAGCTGAAAACAAAGGCCTTACGTCTTTTCAGTCAGAGCTGTACGACTGAAATGAAGGATGAGTTGATGTAGGGGGTCTGGCTTTGCTTCCCGTTCCTCCTCTTCCTCTTCTTCCTCCTCCATGGTTTTCTAAACAAACCAGTTCCAACTTTATGCTGCAACCAACAAAGACCACTTTGCCAACACAAGTGAAGATGAGACGAGAGGACAAATGGAAACATACTGATAAATCATCAATCATCTTATCCTCAAAGGAGTAGCCCTCAGTCTCTAACCAGTTGCGCTTGTACCCATCTAGGAACATATTGGACGCCCGGTGCCTGGAATGATCAGAATTAGTGGGAAACTCTTAAGGTGTGACTAAAACAATGGCTGATAATCTAAAACAATTACATACATTATACTGTGTGCATTATAATCATTGTAACATTATAATAAGTATCTACTGAGAACCTGGGGATGTTGTAAAGGGGGGTCATCCTGAAACAGGCCACCACAGCCCTGCGGCGCTGCTTGGAAAGCAGCTTGTGCCAAACCATCTTCTTGGATTTGTAGGGGTGTTCAGTCTGACGGCAGGAGAAAGATGACAAATAAGAAAGACTTTGATGTTGGCAATATAGGGAAGTGTTAGTTCTATAATTTTTGTAATCCAACCATAATAAATGCCTATAATGCAATTTAACAGCCAGGCACATAATTATTAGCACTATTAGCAGTGTTATTAAGGACTGAAATAAGAATGTAACATTTACTGGGAGAAATGCATCACATCTTAGTTTGTTTTACACTCAATTTTGCAAGAAAATAAAAAATATATATAATTTGACCACTGATGTCCTAAATCTGGCATACAACTGAATGTACGCTGTGAGTATGTGTGTGTTTACTGCTTACCACTTCAATGTGGTACAGCACAGCAGCGACCTCCTGTACTCTCTTCACAACTTTCTCTGGGTTTTCAGCATCTTCTGCTTTGCCTGATGTCTCTTTATACAGAGCCATTTGCCAACGCATGGAGGGGTCCTCCACCTGCACAGGTAAGAGTTAGTGTGATAGACATGTGTAGACACCCATCTGAAGAAAACAAAAGCAAAACCTCTCCTCTGTTCTCACCTTGCCTTGTAGATGCAGGTTGTTCTGCAGGAATTCCCTCACTTCCTCATCTGTGTCTTTCTGTAACAAGCATTTCAATGATCACTTAAAATGGGCAAAGCTTTCATCGCGTTTGGCTGCATTTTGAAACAATGAATTGCAAATAAACTGTTTGGCCCTGTGTTAGCCTCAAAGAAAACAAAGTACTTTTAAACGGATTCCCTTCTTAAATTGCACAGTACCAGAGAGTAGCGGATTTTGGCCACGTTTATGAGCTCCTGGTCTGCAGGTGAGCACATATTCAGACCAATGGGGAGCAGTTTTTTCAGAGCAGCAACAATCAGCGATGTCTGCACAGAGTATCGGTCTCCACGTCGCTTCTTCTTGGTACGTTCTGCATCTGCCCCTCCACCCTGCAAAGACTCAAAAGTTAGACTTTAAAAAGATTATTCCTGGTGGCAGATGTATAATGTATCATTCATTAACAGCTGGTATAAGGGGAAGTGGGAAAAACTACTGATATTGTATTAAAAAACAGATTCAAATGAAGATGTGATTGACAATATCATGAGTTAAAATCACAGGTACTGGAAACTTACCACAACAGAGAAAAAATCTCTGTTCAATCTCTCAGATTTTTCTACAGTGCATTAGCTACTTTTCTGCAGAATGGATTAACTGTTATATACACTGATCAGCCACAACATGCTGACAGCTTTCTATCATACCCCTCAGTAACTTTGTTTTTTGCTATGGTTGCTGTGTGATCACTCAAACCTCCACCCCAACATGCATTAGTGAGTCTTGGGTTCTGCTTTACCAGTTCCTTGGAGCACATTTTGGTAGATACTTACCACTATGTACTAGGAAACTCGACAAGATCTGCTCTGACCCAATCTTCTTCATTAAGATTTGGTCCTTGTCAAAGTTGCTCAGATCTTTACATTCAGCCTTTTCATTTTATTTAACTCTAAGCACTGAGTATTCACTTGCTGCCTAATATAAGACTTGACAGATGCTACTGTAGCAAGTAATACATTATATTCATGTCACCTGTCAGTGATTTTAATGTTGTGGCTGATCAATATATAAACAAGGTGTAAATGATCTAAGCTTGTTTGAAGTATTGGACTGGAAAGGGGGGGCTGAAGAAAGACAGAAGAAAGAGGTAACATCATGCTTGGGAGGCAAACGTTAAACTCAATGTGAGACCTATCTGTGCACACGCAATGCCGACCCATTGTTAGTACTGCGACATAGGCCATTGTAAACCAACACACCAAACTAGAAACCAGCACCAGGCTACGGGGCCTCCTCCATCACCCCTCAGCTCTCACACATCCCCACACATGCGTTCCACTGCTGCCACTGTAGGATTTCATTACTGATTGTTATCTGCTGCCATATGAATTCCCTCAGGCCAGTGTGTGGAGGTGAGAATGGTGCATGTAAGTGTGCACTTGTGTGTTAGGAAAAGAGAATCAATGGTCCAGAGATAACAAAGGCCACTACAGTAATGACCATCCTAGAGTACAGGAGTGGAGGCATGATTCTAAGGCCGGGTCTTGAAATCTATAAATGGTACATTCCCACAGGGACATTTTTAGTGAAGCTGAGCATTTAAGTTGAGTGACATCATGTATGAGTTGGGTGATATCTGTAATTTGTAGGTAAGACTGAAAAAGAGTTTCTCTTTAAGTGCATGGGCTCATTGACTTAGAATGGGGGGACGCCACTATGAAAGGGGTGAACCAGTCCATGAAAGCCATGTCCCCCGACAAAAAGAGAAAAATGCAATCCCCTCATGTTTTCCTAAACACTGTTGAATGATGCTTTATATGAAATAAAGAGAAAAGGGGATTAAGGGGGCCCCCTGTGAGGGAATTCACCACCACAACTTCAAAAACAGTCAATAACAAACAGGAAAAGGAAAAGAAAAGAGAAAAAGAAGGAGAAAATAGAAAAGAGAAGAGGGACTCTGCCCTGACTTGCAGCAAACATGACCCAGCAAGTGGCAAACCCATCAAACTCACTGGCAGGGCAATGGGATTCTGGCCCAGCAGCAAAAAGGCAGCTGAACAGAGTGCCATGAACCTCTGATTCCTCTAACTAGAGCTGAGAGCTTTCATCAGACACCTTGTGTCTACATGACACACACTGGCAGTGAATGGGGATTTAAGTTAGTGACCATGTAGAAAAGAAAAATAATGAATTAAAGCAAAATAAACTCAATAAACGTACACGGCTATGCCTCACTGAACACAATGAGTATTGTTGGTGTTGGTATGCGTCAGTATGAGTTAGTGTGCCAGTGTGTGTTGGAGTTTGATGGAAAGCCTCAGCACTGTGGCGCCATGCGATCAGCACAGCTTGTCGTGCAGAACGATGTTCTAACCTCTCCGTCCCCAGCCTAGAGAACCCAGCATCCACACCAGGACAGAACACAGAGAGAAACAGCACTGTTAACATCTCCGCTCCAAGGAATCTGCACATCTGACCAACAACTCCACCCTCACAGGAGGGTCAGAAAGAAAATAACAGACAGCAGCAGCAAAAATCACTGCACCATTGATGACCAGACAACATGTTTTGCTCACTGAATGAGAATTGAGCTCAGGGTAGCTGTCACTGCAGACCTCACCTTGCTCATCTTACTCTTGCTGTCGGCTGTGAGGAAAGACATGTTATTGATCTCATTCATCACCACAAAGTTCTGCTCCTCACGCTTGAAGTTCTGAAGAAGAAAGTAGCACATAACAACAGGAAAGATAATACATTCATATATTCATTGGAAAATACTAACAAATTGGAAGCAGCAATACATGTACACTCACATGAGATTTGGACCAGAAGATGAAAACTTCTCCCACCATCCTGAAGAGGTCTTCAGCATCAGGATCAGGGCAAGTCAGCCACCTCGCCCTTCCGAAACAAAGATATGCAGGTCACTTCATGTCACCCACTGATTCTGCACCTCAAAATTTAGCCCATATTCTGCTCTTATTATTTATTATGTTTAAGTTTTTATATTGATTTATATATTACAAGTTCTTACTGCTGAGGTGACCCAATGTTAACCTACGTATGATCAATAAAACTGAACTGAAACTAGAGTTAAAACTGTGGCTGGGAAAAGAACTCCTTGAAGAGAATTCAGGCCTTAAACTACAGTTTAATTTTATTTAAATAAATGCATATTTTCTATTGTTTTCATTACTTTTGTCTTGACACAATATCCAGCAAGCGGTCTACAATTATAGAGTCAATGGGAGTTATTGTGGTGTCAGCCTATTCTGACTGCTAGCTTTGCCACCGAGCTGTATGGATACAAACAGTCTAGACCTGCCTAACTCTTACCACTTTTAACAATCTGTATTTAAAGTATCTCTTTTTCCTTCCAGTATGTCAATTAGCCATTATTTCCATTGTAATGATGATCTGCCTCGCTTATGGTCCAGCACCCAAAAATCCACCATGCAGATGTTTTCCCTGAGACTACTGAGGTCATGCAAGATAGGCATACAAGCCTATAACAGATAGTGTGACAGTTATATTACATTATTATAGCTTATTGCACTTCTGCATGTTTGATAGACCTAATGTCCTGGTTCCCTCATGGCTCCAGCACCTGTTGTTGTCCGTGTAGCGGATAAGCAATGGGTAGAGAGCGTACAAGTCCCTACAGAGCACAGCGAACTCATCTCGAATCGTTCCTCCTTCACTGTCCACCTCTGTCTTCCCTTCCATGCGTAGCTGTTCCTCCTCAGCCACTACCTTCCCAGAGCGCTTCTTTAGCTTCTCCATTGTGGGGATGAAATGAGATTTGAGCATCTCTGGCTTGGCCCTGCTCACAATAGGCTGCGCAAACACTGAAAGTCAGAGAAGAATGGAAGGTGATGGAGCTGTAGAGCTTATGTGCAAAGTTTGAGCATTGTTAAATGAAAAAACTAATGAAAAGTACTGGTCAGGATGCTAGTCCTCAACTCATTTGGCATTACAAACAGAAACAACAGAAAATTGAAGGTCTACCTAAGAAGAAGTTAAGGAGTCAAGAAGCCAATCCAAAAAATGGTGCATCTTTATTAAGTCTTTAGATTAACTTTACTAACCAGCCAATCTCTTCATCCAGGAGGCCTCATCAATGCCCAAATTATTGACCACTATCTTCATGATACTGCCCAGCAGTTGGTTGAGTTGTTCAGAGGTAACATCTGTGCACAGTTGTCCTTCCTGTTCAGGGAAGTTCTCCAGCCCCCTCTCCCACCAGCGGGGGAGGTAGTTACATAGCATGGGCAAGGTGATTTCAATCACATGTGGCATCTCAGTATAGCGGGCCCCGGATTCTGCCAGATCCCCAATCTCCTTCATTAGCACATCCAGCTCAGGGATGTCCAGGCACAACTCCTGCACCTGATTAGGCAGACCCAAGACTACATAAGAGAGGAGAGAAACACAAAATGGATGGATGAACAGTACTCATAGTTTTAGCAATACTTCCAATGTACCAAAAGCATGTTCCATGGAAGTACACTAAATTGAAAGTGAATCAGGTACTCACTAGCTCTTTCTCTTGGAGTTTTGGTTGTATATACTGAGTATGAATTAAACTCATTGAGATTGGGTTCCAAATATGCCACAGGCATGGCAGCAGCCAAATGTGCCAGGCACTCACCAAGAGCAGGCCTTAACCTATAAAAAACATGTATCATTATTAACCACAACATGATGTCTCAATATGTACATGTTTATACCCCTTGTTCAAGCAGAATAGTCTCATTCTTGGCATTAATATCTATTACTACTACTACTAATAATAATTCTTATAATAATTCTTATAATAATAATAATAATAATGATAATAATAATAATAATAATAATAATAATAATAATAATAATAATAATAATAAAAAAAAAGTATTAGCATCTTTCATTGGCTTATGTACAGGCTGAATTAAAAACAGTGAAAGAAATTAAACAAAAATAAATTAATAAAATAATTCAAACAAAATAGTAACATGGCAAATAAAAAAATTATTATATAATTACAAATTAAATAATTGTGTAAAATTATATAATGTACAATTAGACAAAATACATAGAAATATAGAAAACATGTTATTTATTTATCATTACATTTATTGTTAAAGCATTCCAGATCTTTAATGCATGAAATAAATGATGGAGCAGGTAAGCACTGAATGTGACTTACTTTTCAGCATGAGGTGTCTTAACTGTGCCTACAGAGTAGATACTGCACATGAGGCGATAGCAGGAAATCTGCAAGTCATCCACTAATAAAAAAGAGGTAACATTAAAGTGGAATTTCAGTCAATTTAAAAATTCCTGGATCATATACTTAAACAAACACATATAAAACTGAAAACATAAATTATATAAGTTTAAATATAATCTAATATTCTGAACTTACAGATCACATCATCTCCAAATTGGTGCTGGGCGATGTGGTCAAAAAGTGAAGTAAGCACTGGCAGCAGAGCGACAGTGGTGTAATTAATGTTCTGAGACACACCTTTAACCTTTTGGGGAAGAGAGAAGGGAGGAATTATAGCAGCAACTGAGTGATAAGAGCTAATACACAATATCAGCCACCTGTAATCTAACCTGATTTTTGGTGGACACTTTGCCCAGTTTCAGGTTCTCAACCATCTTCTCAATGTCATCAGCAGCACTTTCAAAAAAGGAGCGCAGGCCAGCTTTTACGATCTCTGGACCAGACTTCATTACTGTCCTGCACAGAGGGATTAGGGGTTGGGACAGGTTCTTGGCCTTGGATTGAATATACTACTGTCTTTCTCCAAAATAACACAACTCCTGAAAGTTTCACTGACTTTACAGTGGGAGTAATTAGGTGTGTAGGGTAAGTAGTCTGTGAGAGATATCCACTGGGTTAATAAGGGAGGAAAACTCAACAGGGAGCTGAGAAAAAAGCAATGGATTGTAGCACACAGTGGTTTTCAAAAGAGAGGTCTTAACAAACCTGGCATCCAGTGACCGAGACAGGATGTGGAGGCAGTTTACTACTGCTGAAGCATCAGTTCCTGTGCACAACACACACAATGGACTAAAGTCAGGCATTTATGTGACGATGGGATCTTAGGCCTGTACACAGCACCATAATTTCAAAATACCTATACACTATTCTGTTTTTAGCGATGTACTGGGAATTGTGGGCTGATGGCAAATCTGATTTCTTTTTAAATGTCAGTACATAAACAATTTAAAACTTTTCCAAAAAAGGCGAAAAAGGCAACACAATTTTAATTCTAATGAAAATGAATGTGAGGTAAGCAAAAAAACATTGCATACATTACAAAATACTTTAAACAGTGATAAACCACTCAAACTATATCATGATTAAGCACAACATGGTGTCTCAAAAAGCACATGCTTTACACCCCCTGTTCAAGCAGAATAGTTTCATGCTACTACTACTACTACTACTACTACTACTACTACTACTACTACTACTGCTGCTACTTTTACTACAGTGAGTATAGAAAAGAATCATTCATTTAGTAATGCTCACTTTTATTGCTTTACAGCCTTAAATGAAAACACGCAAATCAATATATTTATAGCTATATGTACTCAATGTAATCTGTATAACATCCAAATGAAAGATATCAGAGCTACAGTTCAGAATAATAATTATAATAAAAAACAAGAAATTCCAAGATTAATAAAGCATAACCCTCTCCTAAACAATATTTGTAAACTCAATCAGGTGTAAATAACCACCATTTCCATTGCAGACCATGGTTACTGACATTAGCCTGCGAGTCATTGTAATCAATGTGATTAGTGAAGCATACAAACAGCTGTCTCTGGAGACTATGGGTGGCCGCCACTTTCAAAAGATCTCAGGGATAGAGTCCTGGGCAGACATAAGGCAGGAGATGAATACAAAAAAAGGCTTTAACATATCCAAGGTGTAATTAAGTCCAAAATAAAGAAGTGGCAGGGGTTTGTTGTTACTAGGACCCTGCCTGGATCCAGCTGTCCCTCCAAAGAGCAAGGAGGAAATTGGTAAGAGAGGCTACCAAGAGGCCTATGGTTACTTTGAAGAAGTAACAGGATTTTATGACAAAGAGTGGTGTGCAAAGGTCTGTAAAGAAGAATGGGCAAATATCACTCAATCTAGATGTGCAAAGTTAATAGAGAAGTATCTCAGAGTAACAGACTCAAAGCTGTCATTAAAGCAAAATGTGGTATTTTTTATAATTATAATTTTTCTTAACTGAAGCTGTGATATCTTTCAGTTGGATGTTATAGGCTGCACTGAGTAAATAAAGCTGGGAAGAAATATGTTTGTGTGTGTTTTCATTTAAGGCTATAAAGCAAAAAAAAAAAAGGGAATATTCTGAAGGGGGTGATTCTTTTCTATATCCACTGATTTTCTTCTACTACTACTACTACTACTACATTATAAAAATATCTCAGAGACTAAGAGAGATTAAGAGAGACTATTAAATTTTATTGAGTCTGAATCACATTGCCATTGGCAAAAAGTGTATTTCAAAATCCCTGAAGTAAGACCATTTAGGTTGGGACTTATTAAAACAAGTGACTATAACCATTTACAAAACAACAAAAAATAAACTAATCAGTGCTTTTGTGGCATAAATAATAATAAAATCTAATTCCTAACTGAGAATGATTAAGATCTTAAAAATTCGTATCATCATTGTTTTTTAAGACAAATGATCTTACCAGAGGAAAACAAGATTTATTGTACTGAAGTGATATGATGTGATTTCTGATTTCTTTTTTGCAGTATACAGAATATAGCAGTTGCTATATCCAAATGACGTAGACAAAAATGGAGATACTTGGTTATCTTTGTAGAGCAATGGTGTAGAAAATAAATCTGGCATTAAAGCTATGTGAGGAACAGTAAAATGTAATTTTATACTAGCTCAGTATTACATAAAAGACCTAAGATTAATAACTCTGGGTCAGGTTTAGTGGACATGTTTGAGCCCAGCACTCCTACCTACAAAGTAGACTGGGGAAAGATGTGGGGGGTTATGAGTTATGTTAAACATCATGTTAAACATGTTAAACATCATGTCACATATGCACTTGTTCTGTGACAACACCATAAAAAGTCACACTGGATGACAGAGTTTATGCGGAACAGTGCAGTAGAAACAAGCTTGACTGTTCATTGCTTAATGTGCACATGGTGTCAGATTGATCTAAAATAGGCCAGGAACCACAATAATTGTATTTGTTGATGTTGGGTGGGGTTTCAAATAATATTATCTGTACTTCACTGTGTTTTAGTCAGAATACTGCTGGAAGATGTGAGAAACAAACATTTAAGCAAAGCACAGCAAATTTCAAAAGGGCCAGTCAGAGAGAGAGAGAGAGAGAGAGAGAGAGAGAGCGAAAGAGAGAGAGAGGAGAAAGGAAAAAATGAATTAGTACAAAATGACAGCACACAGATTATTAAAGCAGCCAAAGCAGAACTCTTGCTAATCTAAATGCAGCAAGGACTCAGTCACAGCGTGAAACAGCGGCGCTAAGGGAGAGGAAGAGATGAGTAGCGGCATCAGCCCTTTATGTAGATCCTTACCAAAGAGAGAAACTCTGTGTCTCACAAGAGCAGCCAACTTACAGAAGATACTGAGGCAGAAGGAGGAGAAGGAGGAGGAGGAGGAGGAAGAGAGAGAGAGAGAGAGAGAGAGAGAGAGAGAGAGAGAGAGAGAGAGAGAGAGTAAAGAAAAAGAAAAAAAGGGAAGGGAAGGATGGAGAAAAAGAGAAAGGGTGAAGTTCTGGCAAGGATAACAGAAGGGGGAAATCAATGTGGTTCAGAAATGAGAGTAAAGGAAATGATGAGACAAAAAGGGGAAACTTTTGAGGTATGAAACACATGTACCACAGGCAGAAGGGAATACAAGGAGCAGAAAGAGTGTGACATGTAAATAGAACATATCTGCCTTATACATGGCTCAGAACTTTAACAACCTATGCACCTTTGGCTTCCTTGATCTGCCCATTAAACTACAAATAAGTACATTTCTTTTATTTCATGTGTTTATTTTATTTTAATATTTCCCTTCAGCTCTATTACACATAAAAGTAATGTTATTTTCCCCACAAAATAATAATGCATATATTGCTTTTAAATTTTCAGTTGATAAATGTTACATGTTAAAATAAATTACTGACATTCACAAAAATATTAGTTTTTATTTGCAATGCCATCTCTTTTGAAGTGTTAAACTGATTTCCATAAAATAAATCCTCAGGATGGAAACACAGCTACTGATTCATAATACGTGACTAAAAGTGCAGTAACTCACAGCTGAAGCATGAGTTACCTGGCAATCATCTCTTTTTCCTTATTGGAGGCAGGGCCACCACTTCCCAGCACTTTGGCAGGTGTGGAGAGAAAGTACAGGCAGTGGTTCTTAAAGTACTGGTTTACCAGAGGCAACAGGATCTGAAGGTGAAAAAACACCAAGAAACAACAGATGTTTTCAGGTGAAGTGCTAAGTTTGCTTTGTTGTAGTCAGATGATGAGGGCTGAGAATCTCACCTTGGCAAAAAATTTGATCTCCTGCTCATGAGGGGATTTCTCAACTCTACCACTGCTCACAACGGCCTCTGTACACACACACACACACACACACACACACACACACACACACACACACACACACACACACACACACACACACA
>JBBIGC010000020.1:4806228-4819370 GCA_037576955.1 Lepidarchus adonis
TGTGTGTGTGTGTGTGTGTGTGTGTGTGTGCGCGCTAACATGAGACAATACACAAGCATTTCAAATGACGCTCATTTCATGAGCGATACACCTTATGATTCCGTCCATGCTTGTCGAGAAGAGAGATAATGGACTTGATGTGGTTCTCCTGGATGATGTTAAGGACTTCAGGACTTTCAATCAGAACACAGTACAACACCTCCAGAATGCCTGCAGGGTGAAAGAGCAAAAAAAGAAATAAAATATTGAAAGGCCACTCAATTATTGATGGAGCAAAGCGAAGAAACTTATGAGGTCACTTGGCAGATGTATGAGGGGGGACAAGGTTATGTGCACCTGAGGAAGCCTCCAGACGGTCCAACTTGCTGACCAGCCAGTCCAGATTATCACAGAACAGAGCACAGTTAGAACGGTTCCCTCGGATAAGAGAGGCTGCACAGAGACAGACGGTGAGAGCGAGAGAGAGAGAGAGAGAGAGAGAGAGAGAGGGCGGGGGATGGGAGTAGAGAACAATTTGAGACCAACTAGTAAAACAAGTGCTCAGATTCTGCTTCACCTATTCATTAAACAAATGATGCTCAATCACAGCAAAAGCATCAGATGGCATTTCTCACATTATAATGAAGAGGTAATTTTAGTTCAGAAATAATATGCTGTAACATACTTAATTGCGTTACATAGCAACTATCTGCCAGGAAAAGCAGAATAGCATCCAGCCCTTTCCTTCATCATCAATCCAGTTATTTCCAAATAAAGCCAGTATATACAGTATATACCATGTGGTCTACGTAATAAAATACATGAGATTATTCAACGTTTGTTGTCATAAAGCTCTGATAATGTGCATGTTCTCTAAACCCAGCAACATGGCATCACAGTTCATAAAGACCCACCTAGCAGTTCATACAGCAGGTTGACTATTTCCTTCCAGGACTCGGCCGCTTCCTCTCCAGCAAATTCGGAGAAGTGTGCAGCAGTATTGTAGACATTCAGCCTGTCAACACACTCCAGCACGATGGTGATCATTCCCTACAGTATCATTTTGGGTAACAAGGAACCACTCAGTCAAACGAGAAAAGAAAAACAAATAAAAAGAACTAAACTGAAGGAATAAGAGGTACTTTTAAATTGTATAAGTACTCTAACCTATAGATGTAGTACATACCTTGTTGAACATATTGTATAGAGTATATTGCTTATTGTATAGTCTATTGTTTGTAGTGTATTTTATGTTTAATGTTGTATGTTTTATGTTGGATCTGTTTACCATATACTATTAATTGTGTGTATATTGTATAGCAGTGTGTGTTGCATACAGATGCACTGTCTTGTGTGAAAACCCTGCCTTGTGTTCATAGTAAGCTGGGATTGGCTTCTTCCCACGATCCTAACTCAATTTGTTATTGCTATTTTTTTTTATCAATTTCCACTTAAATGTTTGATGCCTAAAAGCGAACTGACAGTCTAAAGGAAAAAGTTAAGGGTGCAATCCACTAAATGTTTTATGCAAATCTTTGCCCTTAAACCCTACGCTTAATATTGACAGTGTTTGAAGTATAACACAATTCTTACATTTTTCAGTCACCACTATTAATTTAAAGGTTTAATGTCTCGCAGAATCTCGGACGCACCTCTTCTTGGAAGAGGTTCTGCCGATTGCGCAGTGAGCGTAGCTTGGTCTGCTTCTCCTCATGCTCCAGTTCCTCCTCTGGAGGCCGAAAGTAGTGGATGAGGTCCTGTAGGGAGAGAATCACCCCTTCCAAGGGCAGAGTGATCGGCCCCACAGCCCTGTTCTTCCCACTCAGAGAGTCCAGCCCCCTACATAGGAAGCACAACACTTGCTGCCATTTCTGTGTAAGTGGTGCATATTCACTGACCAGTTGTAACATAACATTCAGTAAAGAAATACGTTCTATACGTTCCTGTACGTTTTTCTAAATAATCCTTTATGGCAGGTGTCCAGCAGGGCCAATGTTTTGGTCACTTGTTAGGTTTAATGACTACGAAACTATGTTGGACATCAGCCCTCCTTGACCAGAGTGGGGATATAAAATAAAAAATAAAAATATAAACAAATGTTCCTACAGCATTACACATTTTTATGTTAATCATTGATTTGGAAGCATTTGCACTAAATGCCCAGATATGAGTATTTTCACACACACAAACACTTTTAGCATATTACCTTAAAGAAATGTTGTTGTTTGTAGAACAGATCAGAAATCATTGTCTATTTCCAAAGAAAACTAATAATGATAAAACAGTGACATATTTTATACCCCTCCAAACCCATAATATAATGCAAATCAACCACAACCACCAGCCCGTCCCTGTTTACTCCTCTCTGAAATTAGCAGGCTGAATCACACTTGGCTCTGAAGAGTCAGTCTGATCATGTGTTCTGTGTGCAGCTGCTGGGTGTAGTGTTTGGAGTGCTGGAAGCTACTGGAAGCTGGAATCTACTGGAAGCTGGAAGCTACTATGTCGTACTTAATGAATTGTGTAAAAAGGCCTGTGGTGCTGTAGATCATTCGTGCTGCCTGAGATTCCTCAGTCTGAGAGCGGGAAAGCAGCAGTGCATCGTCCATATGACCCTCCTGATGCAGCATGACCTGAAGGAAAGAAAGAGAAGAAACAACCACAAATAAGAAATCAGAATCAGAATCAAAATCAGAAAAACTTTATTGTCCCCAAGGAAATTGCTTATGTAGCGACTGCCACATAGAGACAGTGACAAAAAATAAAAAAAACATACCTTAAACTAATAAAAATATAAAAATACAAAGGTAATAAATATAAAAGTACTAAAGATACAAGGTAAAAATGACAAAAGTCATAAAAAGTACAATGGTAACAAAAAACTACAAATGTAAACTGTGATTTTAAATGAAAGCAGTAAAATAAGATAAGATAAATAGCATGAACAAGAAGATGAAGGGCTGTACCTCAGCAGTACGTGGGTTGGGACTTGAACCTGCTACCTTCTGATTACGAGGGCAAGGTCTTAACCACTGAGCCACCACTGCCCAGTAAGCGATATGTGATATTTCACATGCATTAGCATTAGCGCTATAATAATACCTATAGATTACTGTTAAAGTCTATAACATCTTTTACTGGGCATTTAAAAATGCCAGTTTGATTATATATTCTCTTTTATTAACATTCATCTGAGTGTGAACAGGCCTCCAGGATGATCTGATTACAGAATGAGTTGTACTTATGAGCTAATCGGTTAGTTTCACACAGCATCTCAATGTATTGAACACTGACTGGCCTATCAAATGTTGTCATTTTAAAAGCAGCTGCAAAATACTTTCAATCAACCAAACCAAAATGGCTTGGACTATCCCAGTGAATGGTATTAGTGATGCACCAGGGTTAGTTTTTGTGGTCTTTTAAAGGATAATGCTCGCTAATTCTGAGCACATCCCATATAGTGAATCTCCGGAGGTAGTAGCTGCAGTTTGGTTTGTCAGAACACAGGCAAAATTAGCGAGAAACTGTTTACTGACAGTTCTGTTGCTTCAGAACCAACACTCAGATTTTCTTTTCCATCTATTGGTGTCAATAGCCTTCTATTAAATGTTGGAATGTTGCACATTGGTACTGTCCATGAAAAAAACAAGTATTTCCAAAATTGTAATTACACCTAAATAAATAAATTCACATTATTTATGAATGGAGCTTTTTCCAGCTTTTATTATATACTAGGATATAATGTAAAATAGCAAAGGGCTGAAAAAGTTTGAGAGGCTAGATGCTGTGGTGCTATTTAAGTGACAGAACATCGTCACTGATCTGTCTTAGTTTGTGTTGCTTTTTGAAACAGCAAATTTAAATTCAGTTAATCAATGTGTAAATCAATATATAATCCTATCATTGGGTAAATACGGTATGATTACACACAAAATCGCATTAGAGTGTATTTGAAAAGCTTAACGGACAGTGCAGTTCATATTCCTGCACTGCTGATCCAGTAAACAGTGCACACAAACAAAGAGCACAATAACAGAAGGTATATTTCTATACTGTACCTTTCTTTTCATGGTGCCCAGACGAGCTGCTTTGGCATCAAGGGCGGCGTAGGTGACCCACAAACCAGTGGAGACATGCTGCACAAAGCACATGGACTCACCATACTTGATCTCTGGTATACCCATACCCTCAACATCTCGCTTCTTAGCCACCTCCACCTTCTCCTGCTCAGACAGAATGGTAGAACAAAGCAGGAGGACAGAAGGAGACAATTTAATAAGAAGATTTTGATAATCAGTGAAGTTATACTCCTTGAAATGGTAAATTGGTTTCACATAAATGACATAAAAATATTCCAAAACCATAGTTATCAATTCCAGAGTACTTTCAGGAACTTGCAAACATTATTCTTTTAAAGTCATACGAGGCTCATTCAGACCTTGGAGGCCCGGAAGCAGAAGGCAGACTGTTTGGTGTTGGCCTTCTCTGGGTCGAGCACCATCAGGCCCTTCTCGTCATCCAGACACAGATATCGACCCGTGCTGATATGACGAATGCGGAACGCCTGGCCCCACTTCATGTGACCACCACTCCAGCTGAAGGGAGGAATTGTGAGTTTTTGCTTTTTGTAAATTTAAAAATCTGAATTTTGCACAGTTTTCCATTCTGCAAGGAAGCATTACAATGCACCTTTTATGTTTTACCAAATTAAAATGTAAATATACATTCTATTCAATTGAGATTTTACACACATGCAGAAAACAAGTGTTGGATGAACATATACATATATGCGTTCTGCAGTGTATTTAAATTATTATTTTTTAAATTATAATGAAAACATCACACAAACATCTGCAAAGCACTGCTGCAGTGCACTTTGTGTGTCTTTGTGTGTGTGTAGTAGGCTTTGTGTCACTGATTCAGCTCAGAATTCTAAAGTGAAAACTAGAGATATTAAATAATAAATTCTAAGGCATATCTGCCAAACAGAGGTTCCCCTTGCCTAATTCTTAGAGGTTCCAGTCTCCACAAGGAACGAGCTTGACTACACACAGCTCCGGATTCATACTGTGCAATCCTACAGCAGGGAATGAAAGAGAGAGAGAGAGAGGGGGGGGGGGGGTGTTAAGCAATGATGTCACTTTATGTTCTACAAATCATGTGCTGATTTCACTTTTTCTCTCACTTGCGCTGATCTTCTCCCTGGTCAGGTGGTGGTATAGCCAGACACTCATCCATATGACCATGAAACAGGCGTAAAACATGACCTCCAGTCAAGAATCCTACAGAAGAGATATATATGATCATGACTGATAATAAGTACAATTCTAAAATTATTTTATAGCCCATATAGTGATCATATAACAGGGTTTAACTGTAAGCTGTTTTACTCTATGGGGTAAATGGAAGTTGTAAAAAAGGCCATGTAAATATAAATTATGGATGCTTCTGTTCCATAAAACCTCACAAAAGTAATAATCAGAATCAGAATCAGAAAACTTTATTAATCCCAGGGGGAAATTGTTAAACGGACCTAAAATAATATACATTTATACTGTGCAAATGTGTGCTCTAGAATCTGCCATAAAGCAACCTGTTTTGCATTGCATCCTGGGTAGTTACTAAATAATAAGCCTCTTGATGTAATTAGCATTGGAATTTCAGGAGTTAATTGAAAAAAAATGAACCAAATGATGCCCACCTTCTGCTAGCTCACAGCCTGAGCACACTGGGTTCATGTTCCACAGAGTCTGCATAAATGAGGCATCCACCATCAGGTCCCCACTGGCATAGGAAAGATGCTGCAAGAGCACAAACACAAAAGCTTTAGCATATACAGCACTGATCCTCCTACTAAACCACACAGAGAAACACACCAATGCTGTCACGATAGTGTTCCATATGCCAGGGGAAAGTTGATGTATTGTGTTTCTGAGGGTGGAAGAATACCAGGTATGATGGAATGCTAAAAGGGAAAAAACAGAATCTCACCAGGTATCTCTCAGATGACACACTAACCAGGATGAGGTCATCTCCAACTCTGACCTTCTCACCTTCTGACCTCTGCTTAGAGGCAGGATGAATAGTCCACCAACATGCTTCACCTGCAGGCACAATATAGATTATTCACATTTCCAGTTTTAATGTAACAAACCTTAAACTGAATGACTTGTACAGTCACTGTTCACAAAATAAAATAAAATATAATTAAATTAAATAAAACAAACATGCTTAGTAACAATGTATTGCTTTAAAAAAAACTAATGTTCATTAATGTAAGGAGCTAACAGATCATTTTGGAAAATTTTCATCATCTTTTCAATCTAAAATGCATTCTGTGTTGAAACAAATGTTAGATTTACCCCCAGAAACAAGCCAAAATGAGAACTCTTCTGACCACAACACCACATGACACTGAATCTAGAGGACTCAAAATGTATGCTTTTTCTTTGTGTACTAGTTTCATGTTACATCTTGATGTAGAGGATGACTGTGATACAAAGTATTTCTGAGTCTATGTGGCAATATCTTTCCAGCAACATAACAGTTTCTCACGCAGGGCCTTCTGGGGGCTTGAAAGTCACCCACATTCAGTGTTCTTTGACAAATGATTGATAATTCTCTAACAAAGATGCCGTGAGCATGAAGCCGTGAGCCACAACCCATCTTTGCTAGTCCACCCATTTAACTGTACATACATCATTTTTACTCATATGCTCAACTGTTTCATAACCATAGCTTGTTTTTAATTGTCTTTTAATTTTCTTATATTTTTATCGTTGTATCTGCATTCATCAGGTTGTTTAAATCTTAACTACAGTCTTTAGGTTGTTTTAAAAAGGCTAATTTGTTTATACTTTAATCAATTCAAAAGAATTTACAAATTGCTTGCAAAGATTTCTGTTTTTGGTGCATTTTCTAGAATTGGGGTTTGTAAAGAGTAATAACAAGATTATTAGAAACAAAAACTATTAAACATGTAGGACAGGTGTCATTCAGAGACCTGTCAGAAAGATGTATGTGTGTGTACCTGTAGAGTCCTCTTGCAAGCCCACATCAAAGGCTAGCTTGTCTGTAAGTGACCGTGATGTAGTCAGGCAGCTGAGGTACTACAAACGAAAAGTGACAGAATGAGAGAATAGTTAAACATGCATATCTGTAAAAGCTGCATTTTTAAAGTAAAAAAAATGCTATTAAAATGAAATATTACAACCAAATCTCCAGTTTACTGGTACCATTTTACAATAAGACTCATATAAGTGGCTTAGAAATGGTTTGAGATGTTTGTATTACTGTTTATTAGGTTAAAAAGTATATTAAAGTCAGCATTACACAAATCAGCTTCACTACTCATATATAATATTCACAAGACTTGTCTTATTGTAAAGTGGTAGCATTGTTTTTCTCATTTAGTGAAAAATGCACAAAATGGTAACATCTACTGCTCCTCACCATGCTGGAGTGGTAATGCCTCAGCAAGATAGCATGGCCGTACAGCAGGGTCCGGTGGCCACCACCCTGGGAGGACTGGAAATGGAAACCAGAACAAAGAAAAGACAAGAGTTATCAAGCGAACGTTCATCAAACCTAGAGGGAGTGTGCGGGCATGGCTTTATGTGAGTGGGATGTGCATCAGTATATAGGTGTGTGTGTACTGTATACGTGTGTGGTATGGTACCAGCCACCCCCTCAAAAACAAACAAACCAAAAAATAAAAATAGTGCGGTCTTCATCCTTCTTACATAAAGACAGAAATACAGAAATATAAAGCACAACAAATGGAAACAGAGCATCATGGGTAGAGAGAGAAGGACGAGGAACCACACCGAATATGACTCTGCATCTCTTCATCCCCTGTCACACTCAAAGGAAGTGCACATGTGAGTACACAACCAGTAAACAGACAGATCACAAGATCACGCCAAACTGGGAGCGCTCACAAAAGACACCAGCCTCGTCCTCTGGCCATCTTACCTTCACTGACCATCCAGTAAGGTTTAGAAATGAGAAACATGATTATTGTTGTTATTAGGGATTAACATCACTACCATCACTACTGTAACCACTGTCATAGTCATCAACACTGTCAGTAGCATGACGGGGGTAAAGGAGAGAATGCACACTGCACATCTATGAGGTTAATCCACCTGGACAGTGTGGGTCAGTGTGTTACACCACCATCTGTCTGTCTGTCCACATTAGCAATGAGATATGTGTGTGTGTAGTGGGGGTGGTGGGCGAGGGTGGGGGGGGTTGTAGGCAATTGTTTCTAACACTCTCAGCACCTCAGGTGTCAGATTCCATCCCCATTGACACCCCGCTCCTTCCTGACGGGACTCTCCGCTGGGCTGCGTGCCATGCTATTCACATCCCGGCTTTTCCAGAAGCTGCAACAGTGGCGGAAATAGCCCCTTGTTTGCAAAGCCAGGTGAACCCCGGCGGAAACCAACAGGAATGTGCTCTTTGGCATTTTTGTAAGAATATTCAGCTTTTACTGGAGGCAATCACTAATATACAGTGTTTAAATCTTTTAAAATACTTTTAGTAATTAAAATTAGAGGGCTGTGGGGAACTTTTCCATATGGTTTACTGGAGGCCATAGAGAACGAACATGGCATGAAATGAAATGTGCAGGAGATACAGAGATGAAGGAGAAAAAGAAAACATATATGAATATGTTAATAGTTGAAAATTTTTTACTTATTTGATTTGTTTGTGTGTGTGTGTGGGGGGGGGGGGCATGATTTTCCTGACACCAGTGAAAGCTAGCACATGCTTCCTCCAAGTCACATGAAGTACCACCACATTTTTCAAACTGCGGCTAACGCAACATCATTGTACAATGTAACTTGCTTGGAGGACATCGCTGACTACCTATTCTGTAATGTTGTAATATTGTCTGCAGAGTAATGGAGGGAGAGGGAGGGCCATCCTACCCTTTGTGAGAGACTGTGACAGCAACTGTGCTCTCTTGGATTTCTGACAGTGGATGGCTGGCGCTGGCTTGGGGGGTTTGCACCACTCAAGAGTCCACAAATATAATTTAGATAATATTCCCTGTATGTTGCTGGTAGGTTGGATTCCCAGTGTTTGCTTCTTTAGTTCTACACTGTAGCTCTGAGGCTAACAAAGCTAACAACTGATGGAACAACTTATTCCACTAGTTTGACTATTTATTTCTATCAATGCCTAAACCATCACATACTAGCCTCAAAATAAAAACGGATTTACATTGTATTCCAAATGAACGAGTAAAAACTCACTATTTAACATGGTTTAAAAAACGTAAGATAAACAGAAAGCCTGTGTTCTTAATTATGCTATTAACAATACAAATATTTTTTTATGTCAATACAGACAGCCAATCTCAACCCAAGCGTCTTACTTAATGTTAAATCAACATCAAACAGTTCCATACATATATATATATATATATCTGTTTCTATATTAACACTAAACAAAATGAACTGATCATAAAATATCAAAAATGAATCTGTGTTCCTTAATTTTTGCTTTTATGCCATTATAACATTTATAATTGTGTGATATTATTTAAAGCAAATAAATTAAAAATGGACTATTTAAGTGTGTACATGTTTTATCTATATAACACTGATCAATTGTTTCTTTTTGAATACTTAAATAGATTTGCCAAGCATAACACCACCCATCAATCAAAAATCAGAAGAATCCATAGAATCATGCAATTCACTATGTAATAACTGGCATTACACAGTCTAACCTTGGTAATAAAAACATGGCAGGTAATTTTACATTAAATATACTTTTATATTTACTTATCTTTCTAGAGTATGGAGGACAGAAAATTTCTTGGCAAAAAAGAATGAAAACGGGCATGTCCATCTGATAGATAACAGTATCATGCAGTGTCAGAAACCACATAACCAAGTCTATTGAAGGTTACTTAACAACACGGTTTGACAGAAGTGTGTGATAGTTTATACATGCACTTGAAACTTCCATTGCTTGCTAGCTAAATTATGCTCATAATACCGGTGCAAAAACAAAGGAGCAAACTTTAGTTAACACGTCATAGCTGACGGATACATTTGGGTTGGGGGGTGTGGGGTGGGGGGTGTTCTGAATGTCTGCAAACTATTCCATTGGAGATGTTTGCGGCTCAGAGTGAGTGATTTAGTATTTAGTAGTGATGATCAAAGAAAAATTGTAATGAAATAATTAAACAACGGTCATCACAGTCAAAGAAGGAAAGGAAGATGGAGTAATGTTAGTGAAATGGTGACGGTGCTGCATGAAATGGCAGTAAGCCTGGCACAGGTCCAAAGAAGACCCTGCATTTCTTTAAGTGATGAGACGCCCTGAATGACCATCACCGAATGAGAAAAAAAGAAACACAGGGTTTCCTTTGAGAACTGGCCAACTTAAATGGCTTGTCAAAATGAAGCCCTTAAAAGATTCTTGGGGTGTGAAGGTCAAAGGGGGCAGGGGTGTTCTATAGTCAGGAACTGAGTCAGTATACTCAGCTTACAGCTCAGGATGGTCTCTCTCTCTCTCTTTCTCTCTCTCTCTCTAGAACGAGCTCTTGTCTAAAATGTCATTTGGGAACCAAATAAGGTTGCAGCTATGCTAATACTAGACAAAGTGAGGAACAGGTGGCACAGGAGATCAAATACAGGCGGACAGGAGGACTTGGGGGAGGTGGACAGTAACTGCAGCACCATTTCATTTCATCTATACGAGACACAGAGAATAAAGAGACAGGAGGGAGTGGAAAAGAGGTGCTGAGATTGGAACATATGAACAAATGAGTACATGAGACATGTGCAAAAACATACCCATTGGTCCAAATCGACTGCCTATGGTTGGCAGAAAAAAAGGGACGAGGGGAAAGAGACAAAGGCACAGGAGGTTAAGATACACTAACAAAGCAGTATACGTTTTCCCAAAGTTAAAGGCCTCACATTAACCTCACAGCAGCCCACACTCACCGCGCCATAGCTAGAAAATGACCATCATTTTATCAAATAATAATGAGAACATTGTAATTAAGGGGACTGACAATGATTCAAAAAGGATACAAATAAAAGAAGAAGAAATGAGGAATAAAGCAAACATCAATTGAAAAATGTCATTTTCTGAAGACAAAATATGGATAATATGGATGAAATACAGATATGGAAAAAGATGTATACATATCCTCTGAGCTTCGTGACTAGCAGAACTATTCTGTATTCCTCTGAACCTGTTCTGATTCGTCATACAGATATAGACACATACACATCTCCCTTTCCGTCCTTCCACCCACCACCTTAGCTGTCTCTTCTCTTAGCAAAAAAAAACTAAATATCAATTTGCTTTCACATTAACCTTTTATTTACTACAACCGTAAAAAAAATAATAGATGCCATGAATGAAGCCAAAGTATTAAAGCTAAAACAAGACTAACAATGCTAAACAGCCAGATTCCAGAAAGTGTAATGATTTTATGAGCTCAAATGCAAAAAAGTAAAAGGATATCACAATTTGTCAGCTACTGCCTTATGACATAGTATGCTATGATAATTATAGCAACTTAGCTGGCTACATAGCTAGCCAACGTATCTCTTTCTAGAATTAGCTCGCTAAGTAGCTGGCTAGTTAACTCACAAGATTGAATTTTCTAAGATAAAAGTCAACATGCCCTTTTACTCTTAAGATATACTTTAGAATTCAAACTTCAACCTAGATTTTAAACAACATACAGGTAGACAAATGATATGCATTTGTGATAATTATATATTTTAAAATGCACATTGGCTAATACTTGCTGCTGCTACCTTATTAAGAGGGATTATTACACTAAGCCTGTGGCCTAAAAGCAGAAGCTTTTTGAGAGTTTCAGCTACTCCTGCTTTCTTACGTGCATCTAAAGATTGCAATTCACATGATATAAAATTTAAGATTAACTGTTAAAATAAATGATCCTAACAGTCTCACCTTGATGCTGCTGGCAATCCACCAATACAAGAAGTAATATAATAAAATTTATTGGCAACACATTTCAATATATTCTATTGTCATATGGAGAGGCCTTGATCAGATAACATACAGTATATGCTCAAAATAAATGTAAAGCACTTCAGCTACTTTCTTCTTTCTATTTATGTAAGTCTCTCCAGCCATCACTCTGCTATCAAGCCTGTCTTTTCTCAAACCTGCATCCAAGCCTGACCCTGACTCTCACCTCAGTCATCTCCACGGTGTTGGCCAGCATCTCCTGCAGGGCTCGTACCGAGAGCGACTGCTCCAGGACAAAGGCGCAGATTGCAAGGTCAGGGGGCACATTCTAGACATCCACAGAAACACAGACACAAAGTCAATAACAATTAACAACCTACATCTGTCAGAGCCATAAACTACAATCACTGAACTGAAGTGAGATAAGTTATTAGTTATAAGTTATACAACCTTATTAACTGTATTTACAAGCAGTGCTGTATCCAAATCTTCTATAAGGCAGATACGTTTTTCTTCATCACATTTCATTTTTACTCTATTTATTGTTGTTATTGTTGCATGCCCTTATATTGTTTTTTAAATTGCTCTTAAATTGATTTAGATTGTTTTTAAATTGTGTTAATGTATCTGGGGGTCACGGGTGGTCACAAAAAGCATTTCACTACAAATCATACTGTGTATGACTGTGTATGTGACAAATAAAATTTGAATTTGATTTGATTTGAATTTGATTTGATTTAATTCACTCAGTATATACAGTTGCTGTGGAAACTAAACTTTAGTTTGGTTATTGTTGCCATTTTTTACAGGACTGGAAAACACCAGCACATTGTATATTGACCTCCATTACAAGTATAGACAGTTTTACGTTTTTCTTTTAAAGTTGCCATTTTGGTAATACAAGAATTTTTCTGACAACAGTGATATGAGTATGAATCAAAGGAAATATGCATTATTTGCATTATTACTCCTTCTTCTACTTCTTATTATAATTATTAATCCTTCTACTGCTGCTACTACTACTATTATGACCATTACTACTATTACAACTACTATTACAACAACTACTGCTACTACTGTTACTGCTACTACTACTATTATTGCTGCTACTACTAATAGTACTACTTCCACTGCTGCATACTACTACCACAACAACAACTACTACTACTACTACCACTGCCATT
>JBBIGC010000020.1:4825297-4844811 GCA_037576955.1 Lepidarchus adonis
ACACACACACACACACACACACACACACACACACACACACACACACACACACACACACACACACACACACACAGCCTCTGCCAATGCTTTCATGATTTATTCATGCTGTCTGTTGTGCATAATACCTGCTGAACTGCTACTTAGAGACTACATTTAGAAACTTTGAACTTAATGGTTAGTGGGAGGAGGCCATGAGCAGATAAAATGGATGGTAATGTATCTAAGCTGCTTTTTAAGAGCAATGCTGTTTGCTTGTGAATCAGTCTGTTTTAAAAGTGTGTAAATGTGGACTAAGCTTCTCAGTAGTAATCTGGGGTATTAGTGTGGGTTCAAGGAGTAGTCATAATGAGAGATCAAAGAAGTATCTTTCTGAGAGTGAGAGAGGGAGACACAGAGCTAGAAATACTTAGCACTCGAGTTTCTGGAGAAATAGTATCATGTGAAATGCATGAAACCATCATACAAGAATAAGTATAAAATTTATAAGCCAAATATGAAAAACTCATATGAATTCTAATGAATTTGGGTAAGGATATATATGTTAATTCCCATATCAGTGCATCCCTAAAATCTCACTTGTCTTTTCATGAGTTTTTGTGTCAATTTAAATTTAATTCTGTTTTATTGAAGTAGCGCCCTTTAAAACTGATGTTGTCACAAAGCTGCTTTACAAAGTCTGGGAGCCCCTAATGAGTAACCCAAAGGTAATGGAGACAAGGAAAAACTCCCTGAACTGGAGGAAGAATCATTGGGAGGAAGACTCAGTAGAGGAACCCATCCTCCTCTGGTCGACACTTGATCACAATAAAATAGATCAGTAAAAAAAGATGAAACAGTCTTACTTTATAAAAGGTCATTAATTATGGTTGATACGCTTCATGGCTAAGCACATGAACATTTGGTGACGGTCCAATTAGATTAGATATGATTAGATTCAACTTGTCATTGTGCAGAGTATAGGTACAGAGCCAATGAAATGCAGTACTTGCTTCTTTAGTACATGGTCTTTGATTTAGAATAATTTCAGATGTAATTTCTGACATTTTCAGCAGCACCGGGTGTGGATTGAGTGTTAGCAATGCTTTACTGCTGCCAGTACTGCATATCCTCTCTGCCCCCACTGCAGCATTTTGCTGTCATTTGATACTGCTGTTCTATACTGTATGTACAGTCATGCGTATGTGTGATATGGATCTTAAAAATACAAAATATAAAAAGTAAAAAAGTTTCTAAATTTTGCTGCTGCTGTGTGTGTTTGTGTGTGTGTGCGACCATATGCATGCATATGAATACACAAAAATACTTTAGATAAGACCTGTGCTTGGGCCATAAGCACTAGTTAATTTTTTTCTAATGCTGAACATAATGGGCCAACCTGCTAATTAGCTGAACACATGGGTGTTGAGTTGCTTCTAACTGGTCCAGCTCACCTACAGGCAGTTCACGAGCCCCATGATATTAGGCAATATTTCTGCACTTACACCTTGTTAAGACAAAATTATTATAAAATAATAATTTCAAAAATTGTACTTATGCACACATTAAAAATGTTAACAAACAAGTTAAGATAAACAAATGATTAGTATTACGCCTCTGTTTGATTTAAATAAAAGATTATATGGCAGGGCATGATGTAATTTATTATTAAATAAATCCATGACTCTGTGTAATTATATTAGTGGTATTTGTTTTAGACAGTTTACACAGTAGTAAAATAGAGAAAATAAAAAATTAAATTTTTATTGTTATATACATGTTCCAGTATCCGTGAAGTTTAATCACCATCTTCAGATGCATTTTTACACCCTAAAGAAATACATTTCTTAACATTTTGTGCCCTTGTACTGCATAGGTTTATGTCTTTTCAGCTGCCTTGTTTTATCTATTCTCTATTTATTTGTGTCTATTTTATCCCCATCTTCTGCTTTTCCTTCTGTCGTCTTAGTCTTGTGCTTGGACTTGTATGCAGCTCATGTCGAGAGGGCGTATTCATTCATGAGTTCTCCTGTGAGTTCAGTCGTGTCAGCAGAACAGTTTTGCTGGCGTAAGGCTGCCTCGTTCTCTCAGCAGAGCAGCGGAGGCAGCAGAGGCAGCAGAGGCAGCAGAGGCAGGTCTGGTCAGGGTGAGGCCTTGTCCTTGGGAATATGAGAACACAGGCAGAAAACCTTCACCACAAACAGTTAGACAGATACACACTGTATATAGCAGTGTGTGTATTTTTTTTTGAGTAGTTGATGGTGATTGGCCTGTTAGATGGCTGGTGGTTAAAGCTATTGATCAGGTCATGGAACTGCATTGATTATGGATCTGAGTCCTTGCACTGCAGCTTGTACACTATGGGACTCAACATTTTCAGCATTATGAAACTGCACTGCATTTCATCTTAAAACAACACACTGACCAGCCCCTGACATTAGGAACAGTCCTATATCCGGATGCACATTCTGCCCTTTTGATTCGGGTTAAGCATGTGATGATCTAGTTTCAGGGTGCAATACAGAGGCCAGACAGAATGAGAATGCAAATCCCCCCATATCTCAGACAGTGGGACTGCACTGAGAGATTAACACCTCTAATCATGCAAAGTAAACACAAAACCATTTGCTCAGAGCATCTGTATATTCCCTCAACTGTCCCCTCTGACATGTCTGTTTTTTGTGGGGGTGGGGTGCTGGAGCCCTTCTCCAGTTAACTGTGAATCACTGATTTATTAGTATCATTAAGCATTTAATTTTTTTTTTATTAATATTTGCTCTTCACTAAATTATTTGGGGTTCTTAGACTGGGTTTCAGTGTACCCGTGATATCTGAGTTTGTAAAACTGTAAAAAAATAAATAAATAAATGTAACTGTACTTTCTCTTTACAAGTAGAAATGGGAGTAGACATTGTTGAAGCAACATTTGTCTGTTTTTTACGGGAATGCTATATTCCTAAGTACTGATTATTTGATGACACCATTTAATAATTACTATCTGTGGCAGGCATTTTACAATGATTACATAATAGCCTGAGCATAGATATTTAAAATGATTGTAGTTATTAAATTGACTGCATTTGTGAATAGATGGATGGATTGATTGAGTGATTGATTGCCTGATAGTGATTGATTTATTGATACACAGTTTCAGACTTTTACAATCATGATTATGGGTTAGGTTTAGAAAGAGCAGAAAACGCATTCAAAAACATATTACAAAAAAAGCTCAAATTCTTCTTTCAGACTGGTGCTACACTTTTAGAGGGCAGCAGTAAATAATGTTTCTTTATGTGAGTTCATGCTGTGTCTGCTGTCAGGTGGTGCTAGCGCAGTAAAGTCCCATATTCCCTGGCTAAGCCAAACAGTCTTCTTATGACATCAACAGTATTCAGAACTAAAGGGCAGGGGCCTTTATTCTGCCCCAGAGCACCTGGTACATGCTTATGTGACTTGGGGGGTCTGCTTGAGGTGATGGGGTATATAAAATGTATCGGTTGTCCTTGTTTATTTATTTATTTATTTTTTAATAGTTAATATGCTTTCTTACAGTAGCTCCATAGACTGCTAAAAAATATTGTATTATTTTTTAGATTTTAATATTATCATTATCGTGATAAATAGTGGCAATAATATGATATTCTGAGCATTTTGGGAAATCATCAGTACTGAAAAACTGTTTCATTTAAAAGAGAGTATCATTAGTTTCGCTTAAATGAACTTATTGTACACTTGTTCAAAGAAACACAGAATAAAAATCATTTTTACTGATTATACATTTTACATTTATATGGTAGTAATATGACCCTGCTGTCTCGTTTTTGTTTGTTTCATCTCAAAATTTGATTGAAAGAATTGCATATTGTGTATCAGAGTATTGCGATTTTTTATTGATATTTTTGCCATATTGCCCGCCCCTAACTCCATACACATAATTAGCAAAATGCAGCCTAATTCCAAATGCATTGTACTAATACTTTAATAGATAGCTCTTAACAAAATAACACATTCTGGTCTTAGGCCTGTAATAGGCCAATGTTGAGTTCACATCCTCTTAGAAGCCTGCAGCGAATGTGCATAGACAGCACTCGTATAACATCAAAATGAGAAATGCATTAGGGCCCACGCTTAACTATATTCCAGAATTTGTAGCACCTTGCTGGGCTCCTTCACTGGCAGCATTTTCCTCTGACATCATGGATTTGAAAGCTGTGTGAGGAGGGCTGTGCTCCTAAACAATCTCAATAAAAATGTACTTTAGTGCATTACTGAGCTGTACTGAGCAACTTACTGCAGCATGAACTTCTCTGTCTCTGCAGGACTCCCTCATTCTGGAGAAGAATGATTTCCACCACCCAGTGTGTTCATTCCAAGATGACTTCCAGGAGTTTGAGATGATTGATGATGAAGATGAAGATGATGATGAGGAGGAGGAGGAAGAAGGAGAGGCAGATCCTGATGCTCCACCCTCTCCTTCTGCATCTCCTCCTCCTTCTCCTAATCTAGGTTCCCTTAAAAGCCGTCCCACAACTCTAAACCTGACCACTGCTGTTTCACAGGTTCACATACACATGATAGTATCTTATACATTTAAGTAGTAAAAATTTTTAATTATTAAGCTGTATACATGTGTAAAACCTTTATGCAATGATTTCTTGTTCTAGGACTCCTTGAACAACAATAGTAGCGTATCTCCAAGAAAGTCAAGCTGGCAGGATTCGCTTCGCAATCCCACTTCACAGGGTGACTATTGCTTGCACTTGGCTTCGCCAACTGACCAACTGTAACTCAGGAGCATTTGTTCATGATAATTTCTTTTTCCGCACTGCTTTTTCTGACGCCTGACTGTGAATAATCACTGCCTTGGCTGATTTCCATTACCATTGGATTTAATAACACCATTGGCATAACAAAATTAAGTGCAGCCCAGGTGTATTTGATCTTTAGTTGCTGCTTTTCAGGCATTTAATAATAAACAGAAAATTGAAGAAGACTGTTCCTTTTATATTTTTTTTTTCCTTCAGATGTCTGTGATTTTATTAGTGACACTACTTTTTGCTTCAGGTCGTTTATCTCCAACCCACACTTGTCTAGAGGATGGTACCCACGTAACTGGCACATGCCCTGTGGCCCCTGGCACTGCAGTCTCTGCCAAAGGTACTCCTTCAAACCCACCTGGGCACTGTGGTCTCAATCAGTCACCTGGCAGGCCGCTGCTGTACGACTTTGAGGGCAACAGACGCGAGCGGCCTGAATACGGTAAAAAATGTCTGACCCCGTTGCTAGAGGCCCATCAACATGAACATTCAGTCTTAACCGTGAACGTGAAGTTGTCAACTTACTCTTCTGAGTTTTTCCATGGTGTCGCCATCATCTTCACTCTGTGTAAAATAACAATTTACTAACAAAAGAATGTAAAAACCACAACACTTGTTCTTTGTTTGTCCACGTCAACATACCATTCTTCCCTTAATATTCCCTTCCGTTTCTAAATAGTTTTTTCTCCTCTTTTGTTGTTTCCTGTCTCTCACTTTCTATAATAAGGTTCCTTTGGTCAGCATCACTCTTCTGGTGGCCCTGAAGTCACTGAGGGAAAGCCCAATATTGAAGGAACTCTTGAGGAACATGTGCCCTCAGGTGACGACTGCATTTCCCAGTGTTCCGACACAGAGGTTGACCATGACCTCAACGGCCATGCCAAACACAGATTGTGCTGCCCGAGGCCTAATGATACATACACCATCACTACAGAAACTGCTGATGACCCAGAGCTGGAGAATGACCTTACTTTGGATGGTACAAGCAAGTGCCTGTCCTCCACGGCACCACTTGGCAATGATGCTGAGACCCCACTTTCAGATGAGGAGCTGGATAAAGAGTTTGAGATTGACTTCATGGGTAAGGAGCCCAATGACTCATCCTATGTGGAGTTTCCCAGCATTGAACCTGCAGAGCAGGCCCCTGTCCCCAACAATGCATCGTCCAGTCAGTCAGATTTTGTTGAGACTTTTAACATGCCTCAACATGTTGCTGATGCTGCTTTGGCTAATGACACCTCTCCTTCCTCTGACCCTGGCATTGCTGACATGAATGCCAAGCAATATGCAGAGTCAGACCAGCACAGTGATGACCTCAGCTCCCCTGGTTCTGACTCTGATATTGAGGGTGAACTGGAAGCAGCATTTGCCTGTGGTGGCCCACTGGTCAGTAATATGATTTCGTCTATTTCAGAGACGGAGCTAGACTTGACTAGTGAATCTAGCAGTGGAAGGTCCTCACACCTGACCAACTCCATTGAGGAAGCCAGCTCACCCACCTCTGACCCAGAGCTGGACCAAGAGCTTGATGCTGAACAGGACAGTGGCATTGTGGCTTTGAAGGCATCCCTTCTTCTTGGCCAGCCAGAGCCTATTAAACAGGATCATTCACCAATCCTGGAGTACAGCCTGGACATCCAGACCCTGGATGATGGACATGCAATAATGGGACTGCAGAATGTGGATGACGAGCAGGGTTACGAGCACCAAGCTGATCCCGACGAGACTCTGCCGCCTGCTGTACCCTGTGAGGATAGTGCATCTCAGCAGCTGCTCCTAAAGATTGAACCAGATCACAGCCTGGAGAGCTTTAAACGGTCTTTCTACCTGCCTGTTGGACCCAGGCTCATGCCCTCGGTGGATGACTACGATGGGAACAGTGAAGGAGAGTCTGAGTCAGAGTCAGAGGATGAGCTTAGTGAGAACTCAGATTCACCGTGGTTACTCAGCAACCTGGTTAACAAGATGATCTCAGAGGGATCCTACCCAATCAGCTGTCCAGAGGAGTGCCTCAAGCGTTCTGCCTCCATCTCAGACACCATCTCACCCTCATCAGATCTGGAGACAGATAACTTTATGGAAAGTGATGTCCCTCAAACACAAGTGCAGAAAGCTGAGGACGACTGCGTGGAACAGCTACCAGAAGATTCAGAAGTGTGGATTGAGAGAGAAGACAGAAAGGCCAGCTGTGGTTCAGGAGAAGAGCAGGAAGACAGCCAGAGACTTGGTTCTTGTTTGTACATGAGTAACCCTACAAATGACACCATCACTCCTATCTTCTTAGAAAGGTACCAGCCCAGGAACACAGATGAGGATGACTTTACGTGCCAAACATCGTTGAAAAATCAGCAGAATGAGCAAGAAGAAGAGCCAAATAATGACTTGACTATGGAGAGGATGAAGGACCTGGACTCACCCAGCCTAAGCGAAAGCATCATCAGTGACAAGGATGAGGGACGGGAAACAAGGGCGGACCCTTTATCTTTGATAAAAATCACAGAGGTTAAAAACAGTCTGACACTTGACATCCCCACAGCGCAGACAAACCGTTGCTTCAGCCTCACATACTCCACAGACAACGATGAAGATGATCAAGATGTCTCACCATTCCTAGAGGGCCTTCATAAGCCTCCCTCACCCTATGGAATTGATTACTTGGACAGTTCCCCACCCATCGATGAGAGTGTTCAGGAGCTGCGAAGTACCTTTAATTCAGGGGTTGGCAAACCAGTAGATGAGTCTTTGGCTTATGACTCAATGAAGTACACTTTAGTGGTGGACGAGAATACTACACTGGAACTGGTGAGTCTGAAGCGCTGCACCTCAGTGCTTAGTGAGGACAGCGATGGACTCTCTACGGTCTGCGATGATGAAGTAGCCGACGAGGAAGAAGATGTGTATGAGCGTAGGCAGACAGTGGGAGGACTGCGGCCTGATCTGTTGTTAAGCTCCTCTTCTGAGGAAGACTCCTCGCCTGAAGCAGACCTACCATTCTCCAAGAAGTTTCTCAATGTGTTTGTCAACAGTACATCACGATCCTCCAGTGAGTGAACTAAACTCATTTTCATAGAAACAGAATTAGATGCAAAATCATTTTTAGTTTTTTTTAAGCAAACTTATAACGTGTCTAAAACAGAGAACAGCATGCACTCTGTCTCCTTCTGTTGGTGAGGGTTTCAGAGCATAAATTAAATGATTGCATAATTTATGTGACTGCAAAAGAGGATATTTAGTACTCCTAATGAGGCTTTGTCCAAAGATTAGAAATATCTAGAGTCTCAAAACTTTTATGAGATTCTGCATGAGGAAGGACTAATAATACTTCCCGCAGATGCATTGCATGATCTTCCAACACACTATTTTATAATCACACTGTCTCACTTCAGCATGATGACTTGCTTTTGTGTGTGTTTTAGGCACAGAGTCGTTTGGGTTGTTCTCCTGCACTATAAATGGGGAAGAGAGAGAGCAGACACACAGAGCGGTCTTCAGGTAAGATCAGCCACCAGTCAATGAGTCAGTTTCTGTCTGTCTGGGGAGTGCTGAGTAAAAGAGAAATAAAAACAGAAGTAAAGGTTCACAATGAAAGAAGCTTGATTTTCTCCACTGCAGTCTACTCTGCAACTCCCCCACCACTGGCTGTTCATCTCTACTTTCACTCTCTGACCATTACAGGTTTATCCCGCGCCATGCAGATGAACTGGAACTGGATGTTGACGACCCACTCTTTGTTGAAGAAGAGGAGGATGACTACTGGTACCGTGGCTACAACATGCGCACAGGAGCAAGGGGCATCTTCCCTGCCTATTATGCTCATGAAGTCATTGGACAAACCAAAGACTTGATGGGTGAGAATAAGATTAGTACCGACTTAATAAGGAATTTCAAATAAACCAGTAATTAAAATATTATTAGATATTATATTATCTAATAAATATATATATTGTTAGGTTACGTAGTATTCAGTAGAGGGTTTCCCCTACTCTTTAAGCCAGTGAATCCCACTTTACAAACTACTGCAGCACTGCTATAGGAGGCAAATATGTTGGTCTACAACAGAAGTAGCAGAAAGTAGATTTGAATTTTCACTTTAATCAGAGCATCATCTTTTAAGTATGGTAATTAATTCTATATATACCGTATTCTGTTTTTGCAGGAAGTAGAGTACCTGCAATTTCTTGTATGTTGATTACATGTAGCATCTCATAGTGAGAGGAGAGGAATTCCTACTTGTTTGTTTCAATAGCAATGAAGAGAAATCCAGCCTGGATGGAGAGTTTCACTGTGCAGTTCCTGGGCTCGGTGGAGGTGCCTTATCACCAAGGCAACGGCATCCTGTGTGCTGCCATGCAAAAGGTGTTGCAAACAGGAAAAAAAACTTACTGCTGAATGTCGCATTAACTGAGATATTACCTAAAAATACTTACCAAACCATCCATGCATTACATTACATTAATTGTGTGTTGGCATCTCTTCGTTCTTAGATTGCCTTGGCGAGGAAAAGGACGGTGCACCTTCGCCCCCCATCCCTCTGCGAACTGGAAATTAGCTTACAGGGTGTGAAACTGGTCATGAGTCTGGAGGATGAGTATGACCTCTCGGAGGAGGTGAGAAAAGAAAGAAAGAAAGAAAGAAAGAAAGAAAGAAAGAAAGAAAGAAAGAAAGAAAGAAAGATAGAGAAAAGAAATTAAAATCAAAGATGATATTGTTTGCTTTGTTTCCTACAGAAAGTGTGAGATACTTAAAAATGACAAATACAGTAAGATAAATAAGAAATAAGAAAAAGAATGCATATTGCTTCTGTGGTGTGTAATGCTGATCCTCGTTCTTCTGTTACAGTTTGATAGGTGTAGTCACTTTTTCCAGATGAAGAACATCTCCTTCTGTGGATGTCACCCCAAGAACAATTGGTAAAAATAAATTATTTAAATTTATTTTGGAGGACATCTACATGTTGAAAGTAGTTTTGAAAACATGTTTTATTAATTTGTCAGTTTACAATAACTGAAAACATTTAGCAGAAATTTCGTTAGGAACATTAGAACAACAATAATACTACTTTGGGTGCTCAAACCCAAACATTAATCCCCTAAACATTTTAGATGGGGCCAGATTTTCAATATATTATTTATAATATGTTGAATATATTGAATATATTATAATATATTTATATACAGGTACAGTTTTGAAGTTTGCTGTGCTTACATTTGGCCAACAGCCAACAGAATCTTGTTATATAAAAGTTCAAACTTCACAAAATATAACACCCTATGTCATTACCACATTTTTGAAAGAATTCCACGACTGACACATTTCAATATCGTAAGCCCTTTAGCTAAAATGTTGAAATCTGGTATAACATTTGCAATTGCACACATTAATTGAAGCATAATCACATATTCATTATCTCAGCTTCTGCAGTGGTCACTGCATTGCAATGCAGTATAGGACTAATCTGGTTATTACATTTCTTTCAATGTTAACAAAACCTCTGAAGGTTTTTTTCTTTGTTTTCATGCAAGTCAAAAGAAAGCAAGGTGTCCCCATACTTTGCATGAAAAAATATCAGCCGAAGTTAAACTTAGTTTGGAAGTTAAGTTATTTTGGAAATGCTAACCTTAGGTTTTGTTTTTCTTCCCTTTGTTGTGCAGCTACTTTGGCTTCATCACAAAGCACCCGATGCTGAACAGGTTTGCTTGTCATGTATTCGTCTCTCAGGAGTCTATGCGACGTGTGGCAGAGAGCGTGGGGTGAGTCAAACGCGTATGATGTTTTTTTTGCCACAGTCCTGCTGCACATTAGACAGATAGCAGGAAATTGAATTCAATACTTCTATGGTAACAAAACCATACAAAAATGGTATCTAAGAAGTCATATCTCATGTCTTATGAGCATGGCTTAGCCTGAAAAGAGTGGTGGTGATAGGGTGTTGGTGATATCATCAGTCTCATGAACAAATACAAATAGCAAAAATAGTACATTTTCATGACATTTTCTTTTTGGAGAATGGCTTTTTAAAAAGAATATATAGAGATATGTTTGGTAACAATTTTTGCTATCAACAAGCATATATACGCATTAAATCATGTATTTGAAAAGCAATGTCAGTATACACAAGATGGCATGAGATATTTCATGAGTTTAATTACATTATTTTTGACGTAAGAGGCAATGCACTTTAATAATGGGCATATGCTCCATTTATAATGACGTTACGAAGCGTCACTCCCAGCAATTTTTTTAGAAGCCAGTTGAAGTACATTACGTATATACAGTATCAGTTCTATGATAGACTTTAATGCCCTCACCTTAGAATTATTATGGGTTTCCTGTATTTAAATAGTAAATCAGGGTTGGGTACCTTACCTGGGAAATATCCTTCATAACATTGTATATATACACAATGTTGTTTATTTCATAAAGCATTTTGCTGTATGCAGTATTACATATAAAGTGTTTTTATGAAATACAAAATATTTTAATAAATATGGAATATGTATTCCAGTGTAGATTTAAATAAAGCTGAAGGATCAGTATGGGTAGTTTAGTGGAAAGGAGAAGCAAAAGAACACAAAGAAACATGGACAGTGGGAGTTTAGGAGAGATGAAGGGATAAAAGGTAGCAAGATGGGAGAGGGAGGACAGGAGGGATGGATGAGAGGATGCTAATGAGACTGGTAGCTCTGTACTTTATCATAGGCCCATGGAGCAGACTGTACTGTGAATAATTAACGATTCCTCTGAATCCCTGAACATAGGGAATGGACTCCAATGATGAGTAATGACCCCTCTCATCAGTGTGAGACACACCCGGCCCTGTCACATTAATATGGCCTCATTAAAGTCACATCATTTACTCTCAAAGAGTCAAGACAGAAAGAACAGAATGGTGAAAAAATAAGAAAAGGCTTAGTTTTGTCTGTTAAGCAGCATCATATATTCATCATATATTCAGTATATATATATATATATATATATATATATATATATTCATATATTTCCAGTCCAGGGTGTACCCTGACTTGTGCCTATAGACAGCTGGAATCGGTCCCAGCTTCCATACAGCCCAAAATGAATGAGCAGCCTGGACAATGAATGTATTTTCATATTGTGTATTTAAATACATCATTAGCAGGAAAATAAAACACCATGAAGTGAATAGTTCATCATGCAAATTGGAGTGTTAAATTCAATAACTTTTCCTTTCAGTCATACTTCTCTTTGATTATCTGTGATCAGACCCAATTTTCCAAAGGCACTGAAGCATTAAAAAGAATGAACAGTATTTATTAAAGCATAATTATTGGCCCTGAAGTCAAAGCAGAGTTTGTGTAATTCTCCTGACGGGTGTGTATGTGTGTGTCTTGTAGACGGGCGTTTCAGGAATACTATCAGGAGCATCTGGAGTACGCCTGTCCCACTGAGGACATCTACTTGGAGTAGAGGAGAGATGTTACCAAGGCAACTGCTGTCTATAGACAGACGTGTGTTCCTGCATTTGGCCACATGGGGGCGACTGCTGGCCTTAACTGGATGTAACATAGGCCTAGACTTTTTGCTGTCTCTCTCTATCTCTCGCTCTCTCTTTCTTTCTCTCTCTCTACATGAACTGAGCAGAACACGTAGTGATGCGTCCATTTATTTAACTATTTGTTTACTCTTTTATTTATTCTCATCCTTGAACTGGATTGCCTGTTTATTTAACTTTTGTATGATGTAGTTCCTAGGGACATGGCTTGGTTGAGATATTTCCAGTGCATTTTTCTTTCTCCTGGTTTAGAAATGGGAAAAAAAATCACTTCACATGTTTTAATGCATGGCTTTGAGGGTTATGCTCACAGACACATGACATACTTAAACGATAATGAATCTGAATTCATTTTGGAAGGATGGGTTTTGTTTGTAAATATGTATTCGTTTGAATCTGAAATATACTGAATTAGGTTTGTACTGAAACGGACATCTGCACAGGCGTCGGAACTGAACAGGGATTAGTTATATAATGACTGTCTGCTCGCTGTAGTAGAAGGTTTGATGTGAATTCTTGTACTACCATCATGTAAATACTGTATATTTAGAGACAGTAGGTGACTACTACAGACGCTTCGTTACATTACCGTATGTAAGTAGCACCCTCCATCAGCAAATGGACGAGCGGAGAGGATTGCAGGTGAACAGGGTGGCCTGTCTGGTAGCCTGAGAATGGAGAGCCATGTAGCGTCGGCCTATCACGGTCCTGTACCAAGTAAGTCAAACTCGGCTATAACTTAGCAGATCATGCCCTGAACAATCTTGTGTAGGTTAATTCTGCTTCAGTACTTTATGAGTCTCTTAGGCCCTGCCCTCCACGCATTGAAGGCTAACAGGTAGCTGTGTGAGCAGCCAATGGTGTAAAGGACACATTTGACAGATTACACAATAAAGAGCAAAGACTTAACTCAAGTCTGTTTCATAGACAGGATAGTCATTTCAGAAGGGTGAACACATTTCACAGCTTATATTAGTTGTGCTACTGATGGTTCCCTCATAGGCAATGTAAAATTAGCAGAGTAAAATTAGGCCAGAACAGCAGGCATGCAAGTAAAAAAGACTTTGTGGTCATTTGTATTTATAAGAATATTAGAACACACTTATACAATTTCCTTGCTCTTTTAAACATTACCAACTGCTAGTCTTGAAGGGAATTATATAATTTCAGGTGATCTAACTCAGTACTATGGAATATGTACTGCACAGAGCTTATTCGACCAAGCAATGTGCAGAGCAGAATAGGCTACTTTATATTTCTGTCTAATAAACAGGGAACAATGGCAGTGCAGTACCCCATTTTTCTTTTGCAATTTGTCAGTCTTATCTGACAGCCAGACACAGTAAATGTGTTTTTTTTCTGCTCCTTGGTGTTATCTCTAGTCCTTGCCCTAACCTTGACTCCAATATTACAAGTCTGTACTCATTTCTCATAGAGCAGGGAGCCCTCTACTGTCCTGATATGGTTACTGTCTCGTCCCATTGGATCCTGAATGGTGCTGCACTGCTAGTCTCTAGGCTTTAGACGAATATAAGCTACAAAAAGGAAATACACATAGTCTGGATGGCTTCTCAGTGTGCTGACGCTTAATTTGTCCGGCTTCCTATTTAACAGAGAATTTGATACTTGCATCAGCAGACCTGCTTCATTATCCCAATGTCAGTAGATTATAATAACTATGTCTATATCTCTTAGGCAGGATTGAAACACAGCTGTAGATGCAAACACTGCTCAAGTCCCGCTCACCCTAGTCACCCAGTGGCTGCCCCTGCAATCCGGGTTCCATTGTTACGTGTTCATTTGTGCTGATCATACATGTAGGGGAGGGCTGCAGATTTAAGACTTTCAATGTGATTTTGCTGTCAGCTAGGTTTCTGTAAATACTCTAGGGTTGAGATGACCATGCTGTGTCCTTTCTGTTGAGTATGTTACTGAAATAAATATGTAAATTTTAACAAAATAATAATGGTGACGATGATAATGTATCACAACCAAAAGGCAACCATAATGGGGTAAAAAAAATTGTAAATGATTTAAAATCAGCATTTGTATATTTTAAACTGCTTCACGTCGCTGTTCATCAGTGATTGGATGTGTTGTCACAGTGTGCTGAGTAACATGAGTGCAAAGACACATGCCTGTGAATCAGCTGTGTATGTCATTTATACACGCGTCCACTCCCCACACACTCTTTTATGCTACCTGTTCCACCCTTAGCATCATCGGTCCAATCAGCTTGGTCTGATTTATCACTGACGTGAGCAAAGGCGGTTCAGATTCTTCAGGACACTCATCAGAATTCCAGATTCCAGTTTACGACTGTTTTCCATTAAGACATTACTTCATAAATGTTCGTCCAGAGACTCTCAAAATGTTTTCTCAATTTTACAGTCATTGATTGGCCATAATCCCCCTCATGTATTGAGGTAAAACAATAATTGCTGGATTGCAAAAGCTCGGGTAGCTGAATGAGTACAATAAATACGAACCTCTGGTCTTTGAGTACATAATGCAGTCCTTCACTGTATAACAAGACCAACAGCTGCAGTATGACAAACTTATCTATCTTGTATCTTTAAAAACGAAACTTGTAAAAAGAAAAAAGGGAAAAACAACAAAAAAATTCACTGCCTTGTCATGAATTTGGTCTTATGAATAAAATACTATATGCTTGATGTCATCAAAGTGTCTGTGTATTACTATTGATGTGTGCATCAGAACTGCATGAACTGGGGAACCGTCCATGAATCAAAATGTGCTTATGAAGCTATTGTAGCTCCATTCATTTTAGACCAAGCAGCAAATTCATACTGATTAATCTGTTCAGAATTTAGATTATTCATTGTAGACCAAGGCTAAGGAGTTTTCATTCATTTCAGCTCTAAAATGTCCCAGTGACAAACAAACTAAATTATGGAAATGGAAAGTGACAAGTGGTCATTCAAAACCTTTACATAACCACAAAATTAAAGTTAAATCTAAAAGGTAAACTAATATGCATTGAAAATATTGTGATATTGTGTTGTCTTTTCAGATTCAGTCTGTTGCAATGAGAGCTAAATTGTTCTAAAAGACCTGTTCTGTAAATATGTATCATATTAAATATACAAGGACACTCAGTTGAGACCTCGATGGAAAAATAGTCCCTACAGTATTAGAGGAATCATTATCAGAAAGAATCAGTCGCTACTAAACACAGGCGCAAATAAATAGTTCAAAATGTGAGAAAGTGAAAAAAAAGAGTACTCTGAAAACAAAAGGTAGCTCTAGTTTTTATGAATGTTATAAAATATGTATAAATTGTCAAATCCTCTATTAGATAAAGCAACATCATGCAATTAAACATTTTTTCGTAGCCAAAGAAAATGCAAATTCATGAACCAGCAGAGCATATTTTATTACATTATTAAGAGATGACGCGAAGTTGTTACAGGTTTGTTTTCCCTCATTAGAAATGTTTGGTCCACTGTAAAAATAAATCTTAAACATCATTTAATCATAATCAGGAATTAATCACCAGTCTCTCTGCTGATTACCAACAGTAGATGTATAATTGGCAGTGATACCGTGTTTTCCCCAATGACAAGACGCGGTCTATACAGGAGTTTTCCAAACCTGGTGTTGGGTGCAGCTTGCTCAATTGGGGCGGCCTATCTAAAAACATGAAACACATTCGCTAAAAGTGTAATTCAGTGCACAAAAAGACGACATCACCAAATAATGTTCTGTTTACTGCAGCAATGAAAAAGTTCGAAAAGAAAGATCAGTGACGATGTTGTCCCTTAATCGCCGCTGCTGCATCCAGCCTCTAAACTTTTTTTAGGCCTTTGCTACATTACATTACATCCCAGTGTATAATACAAGCTGGAAAAAGCTCAATTTAACAGAAATAAAAGGAAGTTTATTGTTGGCTGGGAAAAGACGTTTTCGTTTGAATTACAGGTGGGTACGGCAATACAGTGCTGTCAATCATCCACTTATATAAATTCTTCAGTGTAAAACTAGCAAAAACAAAATGCAAAAATGATTACCTTTCTTCAAATCAGATCTGTAAACGTCATCATCATCTACATTTCTCCTGATCAACAACTTGATGTCCGACACGCTTTTGTCACCAGCATTGCTCTAGAATATTGCATTGTTTTGCGAAAGCCCCAACATTGTGTTGCAGAACATAATCGGTAAGTAAATAAAAAAAAAATTATACATTTATTGTTCAAGCTTAACTACGATATAATGTCACTACCGGAATAGAGCTGCAAAGGGCTCCAGGGGCCGAATTAGATGCTTTTACTTCAGATCGGTAAATTCAGTGATGTTGTGGCTTATCTTAAGAGTTTTAAAGCATAAATGAGCATTTTCCGCAGCTTATAGAATGGGGTGGCCTATAATGTGGGGCGGCCTATCATTGGGGAAATATGTACATGATTTTATAAGACAACAGGTATGTTTCCCTTGTAAAAAAAAATAAAATAAAATAAAAAGCTGCAGGGCTTCAGTACAGATTAAAGACAACAACAGGCAAAATTCACAGTGTTCAATAATAAGATTTAAAAAGTGTCATTTTAACTGTAAAGCAACATGGTCAGTACCCAGTAGTTCCACACTGGCAGCATTGAGGTTTGGGAGAGCACTGTGGTTTGCAGCAAGGCTCCAGTTTTGGGTCTGTTCCTTTTCCAATCTCACTCTCCCCAAAAACCATTGTGGCCTCAAATTCTTCCTTGAGGTTCTGTATCTTCTGCAGCACTTCCACCACCTCTGGGTGGTCCTTTGGGCTCAGGTTATAGTTTTCAGAAGGGTCTGTGTTCAGGTCAAAGAGCAGAGGAGGGTCATGCTGCTTCAGAAAAGCAGACATATGGCAGTCCTGGTCTGGAGTGGTATCACTATGAGCTGCCCCTAAGAGACAAAAGACCGCATGATGAACGAAGGACAAAAAAAAAGTTGCCATTTTGAAAAGACAAACTGGAGAATAGATCAAAGTGCTTACTCTTTCTGTTCAGATCTCTGTAGATCTGAGAACTAAGCAAGAACTTACCCCGTGTGTAATAGTGAGCTTTGTAATTTCGCCATCTCACTGCAAACACACCGTAATTCTCACTGGGGTCAACTGGGTAGAAGAACATGGTCTCCCTTTTTCCCTGAAACGAAGAGGATAAGACGAGGTAAATGCACCCATGCATTATTATGAGAAGTCACAGTAACTAAATATGGCAGCACAGTAATGGACTTAGGTCTCAGGTCTCCTTACTAGTCCATGGTTCAACAATAACTCGGTCATGTCCATGCCATCGAGCTGAACTTTGGGTAATGGGGCTCCAGCCAATTTGGCAAAGGTGGGCAGGATGTCCAGAGTGCTGGCTAACATGTGTGTGGTTCCTGGAATTCAGGTGTACAGACATCACAGAACAGTCATAGTAGTAATATAATAGCAAATGTATTTTGCTAACTAAGGCAGAGTAAGGCTGATATTATTTAGAGAAGCAATCTAAACATCTCTACTAAAACTAGTACCTGCTAGCAACTAGCACCTGCCATTTATGAACAATTCAGCTCATAGTAGAATGGGCACCATGTATACTGTACCTTAGAAGGGTTTACAGTAATTGTAACAGACTGAACAGACTGTGGCTTAAAAAGTCAAGTAAATTGAGGCAAACAAACTATCAACTGAAGTCTGTACTGTAGCTATGTTAGCTTTTACTGTTATAAGATATGTTACAGATCCTACCAAAAATTGAAAAATGCTATATAAATAGTAGTGAAATCTTTTACACAACAGTTAAGAGAGAGGTAACATGGTACAAAAACCATCTTAAGAATCAACACTGAGAAGCATCTGACCAACTGATGAGAAATTGACAGATGACATTGCTTTTGTAATATGGTAACAGGTTCTACTAGAACCTGCTAAACATAAAATAACCATTTTACATTATTCCCCCTGTTTTGGACCCCACTCTCCTGTACCACATCGGTTCTGTACCTGGTGATATAACTCCAGGCCAATACGCAATTGCAGGTTCTCTCATTCCTCCTTCATATGTAGTGCCTTTACCACACTTCAGTAACCCAGAGTTTCCTCCACGAGACTTTCGCATTAGCTCTGGTCTGGTTAGAAAGAAAAACACATTCAAACAAATGCATGTAAAATCCTGAATAAAAACACATGTCATAAATGGGGAAATTGTGGTGCTGTTTATTGTTTTTGGCTTTTAGGATACAGATATAACAGGATGCTGCAATAAGCAAACAAGCCTTTCAACAAATCGCAGACAGTTTCTATGAACATTCCAATGAAACATAACAGTCAGCAAAATACAGCGGATTTCCTTGATGAATAAAGGTTTTCCCAATTTGCCTTTACTAAAAAATATTTATCACAAACACAAATTGCTGCAAAATAATCTTAAGTGAAAGTGAATATATGTCATTGTGAACACACCACAGCAGACAGTGCAACACAACGAAATTTGTCCTCTGCATTTAACCCATCACACGTGCACCAGCGGGCAGCAGTCAACAGCAGTGAAGTGAGGATGGTCCCATGCTGAAGGGTACCTCAGTGGTGCCCAGACTGGGACCTTCTGATCTCAGGGACAAAGTCCTAACCACTAGGCCTCCACTGCCCCAGTAAGAAGGGTATGTAAGGTTATAATTATGAGGAACTACAAACAAGCATAAGCCACCAGTTATGCGCCTCAATTACTTTTATCCTATTACGCACACGCACACAAATAATCACTCTTACCCATTGTCAGACGTGAAGAAGACAAGTGTGTTCTTGGAGGCACCCGTGTCCTCCAGAGTTTGTAGAATATTTCCTACAGTGGAGTCAAACTCCAGCAAGGAATCCCCAAATGGCCCTCTGTGAGACTTGCCTACAGCATTCCATCCTGCAAACTGCGGGTAGTGAGTATGCTACAGGGCAACAGAGCAAGACAGAGAAGAAGACTGAGTTCAGCAAAAACTGCATTATACTGTGATTGCATTATTACATTAGACTAGAACAAAGAGGCTCCAGCATTAGCATTAAGCATTAGCATTAATAATCACTGTGTGCTGTGAAGAAGCTGAACTCAGATGTTACTTATGAATGTAATATATATAATAATGTAACATATAATTGTTGATCTATAGTTTTATTAATCTATTGTATTTTACCTATTGTATTGCTATTTTTTATCAATCTATAT
>JBBIGC010000020.1:4853428-4875581 GCA_037576955.1 Lepidarchus adonis
CTATCTCTCTCTATCTCTCTCTATCTCTCTCTCTCTCTCTCTCTCTCTCTCTCTCTCTCTCTCTCTCTCTCTCTCTCACACACTCTCTCTCTCACACACTCTCTCTCTCTCTCTCTCAGCTGGTCTCCTCAGTTCCCAAACATGTATAGACTGTTCTTAAAAGACGAGTAGAGGCTACACATTGGCAACCAGCCATAACGTAACATCTAGACCAACTATAAGATTAAAACCACCTGCCTAATACTGTGCAGGCCTCCCTCATGCATCCATAACAGCTTTGACTTGTGCAACAGTAGTTCCTCTTTGGGATCAGACCAGACACACTAGCCTCCACTCCCACATGCACCAGCGAACCTTGGGCTCCCATGAGCCTGTTGCTGGTTCACCTGTTGTCCTTTCTTGGACCAGTTTTGGGTGGTACTAGCTTCTGTAACTCCACACAAGATCTATGTTGTCTAGTTGACAGGTATCACTGTAACAATATATTCAATATATTCCCTTCACCTGTCAGGGAATTTTAAAGGGTGTATCTGCAGGTCTGGAGCTGCAAGTTCATACACACCTGGCACACAGACTTGAGCTCATCAGGTAAGTTGTATCCAGCGCAGATCATTGAGGATTTGACCTGGAACCACCAGTAGTCCATCCGCTTGCAGGTGTCATAGGGCACCACAGGAAGGGCCACTTGGTTTAGAGTCTCAGCTGCTTTAGGAGCTAAGGAGTTGCCTGATGAGAAAATATTCCACGATAGGAGATGTTTTACACTGATACTGTATCACCTGGAATCCTGAATAAGCTCAAAGTGTAATATACAAAGTTACAATATACAGGAAATACAAATGAGAAATAAAAACAGAAAGCAAATGTAAGTGGTCTGTTGGGTGTTCAAATGCTAAAGCATTTTTATCTCTCTGTTTATTTTTGGTCTTGATGTGTTTGTTTGCACACTCAAAAATAATTACTATATTAATGATGATATATGGGATATATGAGCATGAAGGACATTTAAAGAGTGTAAAATCTACACATGATTTAAGGCTGTATTCCAACGTAGAAGTTCATTGAATAATCTTTGTCATTATTATTATATGGAGGAGCTTTTAAACAAAAAGGTTTTTGTCGTGTTATGAAAATGATCATTTTAAAATTTATGGGTCTTTTTATTTAAGCTTTATTAATGTTTTTGTGATAGACAGACAAATTGATCCTGAGGAATCTCTAAACAAAATCATTGTCATTTTTATTGCTTCATGTTTAATGATTATTCTTAATTTAATAATAATAATAATAATAATAATAATAAGAGTAATAATATATATATATATATATATATATAAGAGTAATAAGAAATGTCAGCCTTAACATAAGTGCAATCTAAAGCTTATACAAAAATGTGTGGCCTTCGGGCGGTTAGCTGATAATGGCATATCTGCCTCCCTGGTAAAATGAATGAATGATATTGAAAGAATAAATGAATGAATAAATAAATGTACCCATAAACATCACTGTTTTAACAACCATTATCCAACAGAGGGCACTGTAGTTCTGGGGGATGGGGAAGACAAAAAGAAAGAGGTGGAGGATGGTGTGTGTGCATGTGTGTTGTGTTGTGTTGGGGGATGCTCTGCTCTTTTGACCATCTGATTGGCTGATGAATGGCCTGCAGAGATGTATAAATGTCAATTCAATTCATATCTGTATTTATACAGCGATACCCAGCTGAGACTAAAGCCTCATTTGCATTGGACTCCTCATATGACTGTGGGTTAGCATTAGCATTAGCATAGCGGCTAATTTTAATCCCATTTTAGTCATTTTGCACCCAGGATGGGTTTGTTAATGAGCAGATTAGTTTCATCAGGTGTGTGAGAGCAGGAAAACCCTAGAATATGTAGAACAGGGCCTAGATTAGGATTATGTGAGCAACAACCGTCAATATAGTGTATCATCCACACCTGTCTCATCTCCCCAGCCTGTAGCGTAGCATTTCCGTCCTCCTGGAAGCACCTCCTCCATGGCTGGCAGGCAGGCGAAGTTGACTTGGTCGGACGGGGCCACCTCTCCATCTAGGCGCACCAGGGCGATATCAAACTCGACTGTGGGCACCATGGGGTAGTTGAAGCTCTCGTGGCGGTAAATGCCCCGAACGCCAAAGCACTGCTGGCTGGGCTCTGACAGGGTCAGGTTATATTTGCCCAGACACATCTGCCATCTCTGCAGTTCATCTGCATACCTGCAGAGAGGTGCACACCACCCAAAACACACACACACACACACACACCCCACCCTGCTGTCCTGCCCTGGTGCTCTTTCTCTGACTTTTTCTCTTTGTAGCTTATTTATCACATGTTGAAAAGACAATTATCTTTGGCCTTGTGGCCGGCGGCCATGTTAGATGGTTTTTGCCGTGGCTGACTGAGCTCCTGTTGGCTCGAGATGAGCCGGAGCAGGCTTGACATCACGTCCGCATGGTCACACAGACATTTGGTGCATGGCGTCAACCTTGCCAGGGCATTAGGTTCTGGCTTCTGCTCACCATCCGTTTGGACACCCAAGGGAAAAGATACAAAGATTTAATTTTGCTTTGTTCTCTCGCTCACTAAACCTCCATTATGCTCTGAATATTGGATATTGTGCTGCTTCTTACTGAGCCTCTGCAAATTGTGGAAACTAGGTTGTTAACTTCCTGTCTGACAAGGGCAATGCGTGTGTCCTCATACATCACAGTGAAGTTATAAAAGATGAAAGTTATCCTGCACTTCTTTGAATACCACCCCACTCCACCCCCAAACCTCCACGTTAAGTCAAGACCTGGTGAAGATCAAAGATCAGCTGATGCTAATTTGCTGTAATAAATCTAACCCTGGGAGAAGCGTTAAGTGATATTTTGCTATTTTAAATGAGAAGGGCTTTTGAACATCCTAACATCCTGATGCTTATTACCGCTGTAAGGAATCTCTCTGATCATTTATGTCTAACAGGGCTCTCAGTTATCTGACCTGCACTTTTGTTCTGCAACTGAATGTGGTATTGTCTTTCTTGTGGTCTCAGCGTTCTTTGTGTTCACTAATCCAAGCTAAAAGTTTGCGTAGTTTTACAGTTTTTTCGTAACATCCATCCATCCATTTTCCAAACTGCGGAGATATTCCAGATCACAGGGAAGCTGAAGCAAATCCCAGCTGTATACGGGCCAGGGCAAGGAACACCCATCACACAGAGGCAGACAACCATTCACACATACATTCACCCCTATTAGAAATTTAGAGTAGCCTGTCAACCTAAACCACAAGTCTTTGGACAGTAGGAAGAAACCCACAGAGCACCTGGAGGAAACCCACACTAAGACAGGAAGCGCTTGCAAATTCCAGACAGAAATGCATCTGTGGCCATTCCAGTGATGAACCCAGCACCTTCTTGCTGTGAAGTGACCGCTCTAACCACTGCACTACCGCACCACTGTGTCGCCCCTTCTCGTAGCATTAACAACTTAATGCCATGTAACAGATTATTATTCGACAAATCATGTACTGTAATTTTTTTAAATCCCAATTTTTCAAAAAATCTGAATTATTTCCTAAATATCCTAAAATACAAACTGAGTGAGTTCAAGGTGCAGCTTGACACATGGTTCTACAGCTTGTATAATCCCCAAAAAAAGCATTGCCAATGGAATTAGATGCTGTGAAGCAGCCGCACAAGTCCAAGGTCATTACACCCAGTGCCAAGTGTTGGCATCAGACTGTGAAGCCGTGGAACTGCATTCTCTGGAGTGATTAAGCTCCATTCACTCACTTTGGGATGCGGTGGAGTGGCATTTACGATCCGAACTTCTCTTCCAACCTGACCTCACTGAAATAATCAAACAATCTACAAGCCTGATTTCAAAAAAGTTGGGACACTGTACAAATTGTGAATAAAAACAGAATGCAATGAAGTGGAACGTTCAAATTTCAATATTATAATCAGAATATAATATAGATAACATATCAAATGTTAAAAGTGAGACATTTTGAAATGTCATGCCAAATATTGGCTCATTTTGGATTTCATGAGAGCTACACATTCCAAAAAAGTTGGGACAGGTAGCAATAAGAGGCCGGAAAAGTTAAAAACACATATAAGAATCAGCTGGAGGACCAATTGGCAACTTATTAGATCAATTGGCAACATGACTGGGTATAAAAAGAGCCTTTCAGAGTGGCAGTGTTTCTCAGAAGTCAAGATGGGCAGAGGATCACCAAAAAATATTAGGCAGGTGTTCATACTTATTGCCATTAATGTTATATAATTAAAGTGTAAATCTTACATTATTTACATTACATTAATGTATGTTACTTTTAGTATTTGATCTTTTGCGAGGATGTACTGAAGTGTATGTTTTCTACACAAGGGTAAAACTTTAGAGGGCGACTCCAGATTCTCACCTGGTGATATATCTTCAACTATTAAACCTGGGTCAGCAGGTGTGTGCAGCCGAGTGGCTGTGACAGACAGGCAGAGAGATTTGAGTGTGGGTGGGACGCGGTGACATTTATTACCACAGGACTGTCTCCTGCTGGCCTAACTGACTGTCACAGGATGATCAGACCACATTACAGACTGTGGCTGCTGGCCACACAGTGGCAAAGCTCCAGTCGCCTGAGGACAGCGCAGTGTGGCAATGAAACGCAGACGCTTCAGTTACTATAGTGACTTTCTCAGAGAGAAGGGCTCTCAATATGACAGGGTAGTTTAGAAGTATAGTAGAAGTCTGATGTGCCTCCATTATGTGGCATTCGATGCATGGAGCAGTGTGGTTGGTATCTGCAGGTGTAATTGGCTTGTACTTGTGTATTGATATTTTGTTACTAAACAAAGCAGCAGCATTTAATGAGGGAGAGACTGCAGTAGTATATGCTGGTTTACTTAGATGTTGCACTTTCTTCTACATGTTCAGAGACTGGGAAAGCTTAAGGAAATGAAATTGCATCTGATTGGATTACCCACCTTACCAGTGATCATTTAGTCAAATCTGAATTTGAACAACATATGATGTAATGTGATTGTTTTACCTGTTAAATGCCTAGAACCCAGGCTCCTATTTCTCCCTACTATAAGTGAAGGATAGCTTTTGTTTTCTGTGTAATTAATGTTGAATAAACCTTTGGCTCTAATAAACCTGATATGTCATTAGGATTATATAATTAGTTGTGAATCATTACTGGTCTCCTGATACTCTGGTCTTACCTATGATGTTCCTAGCTCAACTAAACCTAACTATATGCTGAATAAAACTTGATATTTCAACTAGTACTATTGCACTATTTTCAAAGAATGGAAAACTTTGTTTATCTAGAGTTCTATATATTTAGCATACATGGTATCTGACCAAAATCATGCACCTTTAATGTAAACATCACTGGAACATGACCAGAGATGCAGAAATAATGGTTACAATGAGGGGTATAACAGATAAAGCACATAACAGTGCAGTATACAGTACATAACAGTATATAACAGAGAATGGACAAAGGCTGGTGGGCTTAAATACATATACTAGTCAAGAGGCACATGGTGATGTAATCAAGGCACATGTCAACACTAATGGGAGACAGATGTAAAACAGAAGACAGAACTGAGGCTAGACACAGGTGGCAAAAGAAATCCACAGACATGACATGGAAACCATGACTGGAAAAACATTATAATGGCACAAACAATGGAGATTTCTGAGGGCCTCAAAAAAGGAGATGTTGACACTTATCAGGCTGAAAAAAGTTTTCTGAAGTGTTTGGATTCCACTTATTTAAGCAGACATATTATTTTTAAATGGTGGAATCTTCCATTTGAGTGTTCAACCAATAAAGTTGTCTATTAGGAGATCAGGCTAATTTCCAGACAATTTAGAGGCCTCGCATTGGCTAATATTAATTGAATCTACCATCATGAGAGCACTACTTTACAATAATGTTATTGCAGAGTGGAACAAATGTAAACTGAAATCAAACTGTCTGCTTAGGAAGCAACACTGATGGACAATCAATTTCACATGCTGTTGTGCAAATGGAATAGACAACCGGTAGAAATTATAGGCAATTAGCAAAACATCACCAATAAAGGAGGTTATGCAGGTGGTGACCACAGACCACTTCTCAGTTCCTATGCTTTCTTGCTGATGTTTTGGTCACTTTTGAATGCTAGCGGTGCTTTTACTCTAGTGGTAGCATGAGACAGAGTCTACAACCCACACAAGTGGCTCAGGTAGTGCAGCTCATCCAGGAGGCACATCAGTGTGAGCTACAACAAGAAGGTTTGCTGTGTCTGTCAGCGTAGTGTCCAGAGCATAGAGTCACTACCAGGAGACAGGCCAGTACATCAGGAGATGTGGAAGAGGCCGTAGGAGGGCAACTGCCAGAGCCCTGCAAAATGACCTCCAGCGGCCACAAATGTGCATATGTCTGCTCAAATGGTCAGAAACAGACTCCATGAGGGTGGTATCAGGGCCCGATGTCCACAGGTGGGGGTTGTGTCTACACCAAGACTGGCAAATTTGCCACTGGCACCCTGTGCTCTTAACAGATGAAAGCAGGTTCACACTGAGCACAAGTGACAGACATGACCAAGTCTGGAGACGGCATGGAGAACGTTCTGCTGTCTGCAATATCCTCCAGCATGACCGGTTTATCAGTGGGTCAGTAATGGTGTGGGGTGGCATTTCTTTGGTGGGCAGCACAGCCCTCCATGTGCTCACCAGAGCTAGCCTGACTGCCATTAGTTACAGAGATGAGATCCTCAGACTCCTTGAGAGACCATAGGCTGGTGCGGTTGGCCCTAGGTTCCTCCTAATGCAAGACAATGCTAGACCTCATGTGGCTGGAGTGTGTCAGCAGTTGCTGTAAGATGAAGGCATTGGTTACCCACACCTGAATCCAATTGAGCACATATGGGACATCATGTCTCGGTTCATCCACCAATGCCATTTGCACCACAGACTGTCCAGGAGTTGGTGTATGCTTTAGTCCAGGTCTGGGAGGAGATCCCTCAGGAGACCATTTGCCACCTCATCAGGAGCATGCCCAGGCGTTATAGGGAGGTCATACAGGCACGTGTAGGCCACACACACTACTGAGCCTCATTTTCACTTGTTTTAAAAGAAAAGAGCCCAGGACATTCCTCTTTGTCTTTAAATGCTTCAAAAAAGTACATTTCATTAGAAGTAGTTGGACAATTTTACATGAGCTATAATTATGATTTGCTTAATTATCAAAGTTTACTAAAAAAAATAATACAGGATGTTATACATCATCATGAAAGTAAGACAGTTATAATCATTTAAATTATATTTTGCAAGTAATATGAATAATAACAAGTAAGAAACAATTCTGTGGATTGATTTTATGTATCTGTTCAAAGTCAAAGTCAACTTTATTGTTGGGCTTAGATGCTGATGTTATCATGAAACAGTTTAGTCTTGAGGAGTTTCTTGAAGTTAGAGTGAGTCTCTGCGGTTCTGATGTGTCTAGGCAGCTCGTTCAACCAGTACGGGAGAGCAAATGAGAAGAGCCTGGAGTAGTGTTTGATTCCACATGGGAAAGGAATCTCCAGTCCCTGTTCGCTTGCTGATCTGAGTGATCTGGTACAGTAGGTGTGTAGGTCTGGATGAGTGTTCATGTAGCTGAGAGCAGATCCATTGATGATCCTCTAGAAAAGCATCCGGAACTTGAATTTGATGTGTGCTGCGATGGGAAGACAGTGTAAGTAACAGAGCAGTGGCGTCACATGGGCGCATTTCAGCTGGTTGAAGGTCAGCGAGCTGCTGCATTCTGAATCCTTTGCAGTGGCTTGATTGTGGTTGCAGAGAGACCGCAGAGCAGCGAGTTTCAGTAGTCCAGATGGAAGAGAACCGATGCCTGGACTAGGAGTTGAATGGATTATTCTGGAAGATATGACCTGATCTTGAATGATGTTCCTGTGATGTGGTCCTTGAAGGTCAGTTGGTCATTGATGATCATCTCGAGGCTTTTTGCAGCTGATGGGCCAAGCTGGATGGAGATGTGATGTATCGTAGGGCTGGCAGGGAAGATGAGGAGTTCAGTCTTTGACAGGCTGAGATGAAGGTGACGGTCCTTCATCCAACATATGATGTCTGTGAAGCATGATGTGATTCTGGAGGACACAGTGTCATCATCTGGTGGGAAAGACAGGTATAGTTGAGTGTCGTCAGCATAGCAATAGTAAGAAAAGCTGTGAGAATGGGTTACTTTGCCAAGAGATGTAGTATAGAGTCAAAAAAGAAGAGGTCCAGGCACCAAGGTGGTCTTTTGGAGAGGAGACGATACTTCACCTCTCCAGGAAACCTTTTAGGATCTACCTGTGAGGTGGGATCTAAACCACTCAAGCATCTTCCCAGTAATGCAGAGACTGGAGAGGATGGAAAGGAGGAGACTGTGGTTGACTGCATCTAATGCTTCTGATAAGTCAAGCAGTATGAGAACTGATCACTCTGATGTTGCTCTTGTCGTTCTTAGGGAGTTAAACACACTTAGTAGGGCGTTTTCTGTGGAGTGACCACTCTTTGAAGCCAGATTGGTGCTGGTCTAGGAGGTTGTTCTCTAAGAGAAAGAGAGTTGACTATGAACAGCTCGTTCAATGATTTTAGAAAGCAATGGGAGGAGGGATTCTGGTCTGTAGCTAGCAGCCTGGGAGGGTCCATGGTGTGTTACTGGTGATATCTGGGCCTTAACTTATAGTTATTAGTTAAAACGGTTTAATTCTAATGGATAAAGAGAGATTGGGAAAAGATCATGTAAAAATAATTCTGGGCTTCATGAAAAGCAATAGAAAATGTAAATGTTTTATCTTACATTCTATGTTTTATATGTCTGGTGCTGTTAATGCTGACCTGTTTCCTTTAACACAATTTTTTGTATTCTTGACCAAACCAGATTCTAGGGAAAACCCAATGATTGCAAAGTGATGGCTGCATGTTCGCAAAGCCTCCTTGGCAGATATGTGGGGAGAAGTATCAGATTTAAAGGAAGTGGAACCTTAGACACTTTGTATTCAGGCTGTATGTCCTGCTGCGCTTGACTGATTCGTAGATAAATAGAGAAGTCGGAGAGGTGCTGGACTGCCGGCTCCATGCCTGCAGAGTTGACTCATTCTCAGGTAGAAACAGGTAGTGTGGTGCATTAAAGCATAACCAGCAGCATAGTGATATTTAAATACCGAACAGTTTGTTTAATGTTGAATGTTGTGTAGTTCACAGTGTTGTCATGCGCACAATGGTGTTTTTAAATATCAATCCCTAATCATTGTTTACCAAAAAACACACTTGTGCTCTGCCCAACCAGTTGTGGATGAATAATTGAACAAGTGGTTGAGTGAGAAAGGGAGGAAAGGGTGAGATTAGGAGCCCTCTCTCTCTCTCACTCTCTCTCTCTGTGAGTGTGTTGTGGGACGGTAGATAAGGCTGTTGAATAATTCAAGCGCTGTATTGAGTGTTTCCTCTTGGCTGTGTCTGGCTGTTTGCTGCTCTTTTGCATGGAAGCGGCTGTGCTCGGCTGTGTGCTAAATAAATGGAGCGAGAGAGCAGAGAGGGATGAGAGGGAGAGAGGGATACATTACCTTCTTTGAAATGCTCTTGTGTGAGAAACAAAACAAATAATCTATACTAAAAATAAAGGTTCTTACTGAGTTCTTGGCTTCAGTGAACAGTTCTAGGAAGAACATGCAATTATATGTACATTACTTTGAAATTCTTTACAGGGCCCCAATCCAACAACATTATCAGATTTTTTTTACACTTAAGTGATATTTATGTTAATTTACTGAAAAAATCTTTATCCCCATATTATTAAACAGGCTGATACAGATGCTGTCACTTTAAGACTAATATGTAAATGATGTCTGTTCTGATTGGCTGCATTCTGTATTCTGGCTTATCTGTAAAACAATCTAGGCTTAAACACTGTACGACATTGTTGTAAATGTCTAAGCTGCTGACGGCTGAATAGATAGATATGTCTGTTAATTCAGGGTCCGCAGCCTTTGAAGGCATCGCAACGGCACGACTAGGACGTCCCATTTCTGAAGCTCATTCAAATGTGGCTGAATGTAGCCTGATTTTTCTTGGCTGTAAAGGAGACAACAAATGGATCACTTGCTGCCAATGACTATTGGTTTCTCATAGCAGATCAATCAGTGACCATGGATTATGTTTTTAAATGTAAGTATTGGATTAAATTCGTTCAAATAATGAACCAATGAATCCAAGGCCGTAATATTTTCACTTTTTTATGTCCGGGATGAGCTGGTGTCCAGCACACTCCACTAATGTTTGTTGGTGTTATTGATTATTACTGTCATATCTAGCTTATCTTGTGCTACTGTTTGCAACTCATTTGTCTGCATTAAACCTAAGTTACAGCTAAAAGTAAAGTTTAAAGCTTTCACTTTGAAACCTAAGAGGTTCAAAGATGGACTTATATCTTGGAGATTGCAGTGATTATACTATGACATCATACTATGCACATAAATGGACCTAGATAATAGGTCAGTAGATAGCAGTGATAACAGGTTTTCAACCATATCACTCATCAGTTTAGTGGTGCCAAAAAGATTTTAATTTTTTTTTGCTTTAGGTAGAAAGAAGCAAACAGCATATTTTTTTATTTATTTATTTTTTTTATTTCAATTGTTTCTATTTACTGGGATCAAAAATTCAGCCATTGTGGACAGTTATAAAAAAAATACATGTGATTTTCAAGTTAAATTACATTTGTTTAAATTGTGCTAATTAAAAAACACATTTGCTGATGCATATTTTGCTGGCTTTGTTGTCAAATGCCATTAATCATTTTCTCTGCCTTAGGATTAGAAAGGTCCAGGGTCAGGAGGAGGTCTTTGTGGGAAACACTCTGCTGCCAATTGGCCCTGGTTGATCCTTATGGATGAGGTGTTGTGACAGAGGCATTCTACCACCACATCTGTCCTTTTTGTCTCTATTCCTAAGGACACATCAGGACCAAGTGCAGCAGTGGGTGACCAGGAGGAGGAGGAGGATGAAGATGAAAGACACATAGAGGAGTGGAGTGAAAAAGAAACGGAAAGGCAAGTTTGTCTTAAATTCCTGAATTCCTCAATGAGAGAGGAGTAAGAGAGAGTAAAAAGAGTATGTTTTAAAAGAGGATTTTTAAAAACTAGATGAACTGTTAATTGTTAAACTGCTAATTGTTAAATATGTCAAAACATACGATATTGAAATAAGCAATTGTTATAATTATTACAGTTAAAATTAAATTAAATTAAATTAAAAAATAATTTAATTTTTTAAAATAAAACTATTTACAGTATAAAACACAGCTATTTACAACAGCTCCATAGGAGGTTCCTGGTGGTGTTGCTGGACCAGGATGGGCCTCCAAAATAAAAACCCTGGTTTCCTCTGTCAGTAGACCATTATCTGGGGTGTTTTCCAGAGTGTGTTTGGCCATGCATCTCTCCAGTGTCCACCACACGGTGCATCGACTGGGATTGCAGGGCTCACTCAGTTGATGGCTTCCATGTCACTAAACTGTTTTCAGAAAAAAGACAAAATAATAATAATAACACAAAAGTAGAATCATTTTATATCATAAATATTTTTATAAAATAACAAATTCTAAAATTGAAACATTTCTTTAAAAACTATTTCAAAATAATCATAGTCAGGGAATAAACCTCTGCTGACAGCTGGTCACGCCAGGGTGCACAACTGACTGTTTCCGAACTCTTCTGCCTGTCATTCTCTTCCTAAGGCTTAACCTCCTGGGCCACAATGTCACCAGCCCTAAGACAGATGTTGTGGAGGAGAGTACATGCTGTTGAAACCTGAAATCACAAAATGTTAAACCAGGGATTCCCAAATCCCAAACCAGGGATTTAAAAATGTTATTAAAAATAATTTAAGACTTCCATAAGGAAAACTCTGGAAATAGTAACTGAAAACATTCACAAACATGTACTGCTCACTGTATCAATTTTATTTGTATTGATTCTAATATAAGTGATCTTAAAAAATAAAAATAAAAACACTTTTTCTCAGGTGCCTAAAATGTTTGTTCCAGAACCTGCACTTCATCATCCCAAAAGCACATTCTGTAATAGATCATGCTCTGTGATGACTTTCAAAGTGCTGGGCTCTCAGACCTTGCAATGTCCTGTTATAGAAGGTTATGAGTGGGAGTAGGGGTTGGAGACATGGTTACCCCCATTGACCAGGGTGAAGTGACCTGGAAGATGGTACAATAACACTTGAGAACCCTTTAGTAATGATCTGACCCAAGCCAGCCCACGTATGTGCCTTGTGTAAACAGCCACAAGACTCATAGGAACAGTTTCCTGTACCAGTGATGATCAGAGTCGCACTGTGGCTTGATATGAACATGGCAGCCATTGACATCCCTGTGTCTTGCCATCTCTGGAATCCTACAAGATATTGTCTCCATGTCTTTGTGGATCTTCAGGAGATCGTGGACCTTGTGACTCTGTAGATGATGTGATGTACATTGGACCATTGAGGGTACTGTGCTACACTGCTCCCCCAGAGATGATGATAATTGCCTCCTGAATTGATTTAATTGATAAAAATCGATTACTTAAAGAGTTGGCAACGCATTTCATAATCGATTCATTGTGTTGCGCAACGCAGAGACGTTTGATTATTAAAAAAATAATAAAAACTTTAGTTGAGCGCGGCGCACACTCTGTCTCTCTCGTGCGCGCACAGATGCTAGCATTTAGCGCCTCATAGACAGAGCGGAGCAAACATTTAAACAAATATCTTTTTTTGATCTTTTTAACCAAAATGTCTCTTTAAAGAACTGTCCTTAGAAACCTTTCTCAAGGAATCAAAAGTGGTTCCTCAGTGGCATCATACCAAAGAAATGTTGTGCCACCTTCATTTTAAGAGTGTTTCAAATGTTTGTGAAAGTGAGGAGAAGGAATAGAATTAAAGAGAGTTCTGATGGCAGAAGTTAGGATGATTAGCATACAGATTTACTGAATTACAGAATAATATATTGCACTTCCTGTAGTGTGCTAATGGCCAGTTTAGTACAGTACTTCCCAAAGCTTATGCAGTGTTAAAGGTGGATCATTGCCATTCAAAGAATGCATTAAATAGCCAATTCATCTGCTACATGTATTTTGTGTAAAATAACCTCCACAGACTTGAGTGTTGTATTTTCAGCTTGTTACTGAGCTTGTAAGAGTAGAATGCAGAATAAGATGAATGACCCATTGTATTGACCTAAACAAAAATTGTCCTGGAGTTTACAACTTTTTCATGAAGGTGGTTTTAGTCCATTTGAGTCCTCCACTTGTAGACGCTTTTCCGGACACTGGAATGGCTAATAGCAAATTCTTTTGAGATCATTTTAAATCTCTTACCAGACTTCTGAAAACCTCAGACAGCTCTTTAGATCTAATCATGATGTCCACTCTCACCTTAACAATCAGGAGCACAACAAACTAAATATGGGAGGTTTAAATAGGGCAAACCTCCTTCAAAATGGTGAGCAACAATGTTCTAATGCATCTGATTCGCTACAGCTGTGTGTGATTTGAGCCTTTTATTTGGGAAAAAATGTGGGGGGTGTCCTAAAATATATTACTACCAGAAATCCAATTTTTTGTGGAATTACATTTTACAAAAGTTTATGAAAAGTCTTTCCTTTAGTTTTAATGGTTTAGTTGTATTACTTGAATCTCCCATCATTGTTAAATTTAAGATATCCATATGTCCAAGAATGTTACTAAAACGTATAGGCTTTCATGGAGTGTCCTAACTTTTTCACATGATTGTAAGCCTGAATTAAGAATTACTATTGTAATGTGTTGCAGTTTTTAATGTTAATTGCATCAGTTAACCGACAATTCCACGTATGGTAATAAGCTTGTCTTCTTCAATGTAGCATCAGAAACAGATGTGATCAATCAGCACAGTTTGAAGGAATGTCATTTTTAATTGTAATGTTGACAGGTTAGATGCAAAATAGATGCATGTTTTCCCCATTTCTTAGCATAGTTTATTTGGGTTATTTGATTCTTACTGTTTAGTAGATGACATTATTATTATTATTATTATTATTATTATTATTATTATTATTATTATTATTAGAGCATGAGCTCATTTTTAAAAAATAAACTGTGGTATATGATCCTGCAATTGTTTAACTAATAAAACAATGAATGGATGTAAATTCACACAGAGCTTCACGTTACTGTAAAATAACTATTACTCAGCTAAACATGTTCTGTGCAGAACTGTGTAAATTCATAGCAGATGTTTTAAAGATGCAGATACTTTACAGCACATACTTTTCAAAAACATATTTAACCCAATTATTTTTCAGAGTTTCCAGTTTAAAATACTACATACAGATCTGGATGAAAGCAATTAATTTTCTATGCTAATATATTTTCATAAACCTTAACTTTGGGCTAAGAATCCCAAACTAGAGGAGCTTAGTCTTAAAGGTTATTCCCTTTGGTTTCTGTCCTAACAGGACTTAAATAAGTCAATAAACTTCAAAGTTCAAAGTCAAATTAAACTTTATTGTCATCTCTACTATATATTGTACAATATACTGAGATGAGAAAATGTGGCTCCAGTTTGGCAGTAGAGAAAAGGACAAATAAGACACATAAAATGAAGAACATATAGATAATAATATAGATATGCAACTATAAAAGTTTAAACTTAGAATTTAAACAAGAGGTAGTAGTGTATAATGACAATGGTGTTATGTGTAAAATGCAGTAGAGTCAGTTAACTGATAGCATTCAGAGTGTGTGGGGGAAAGTGGGAGGGCAGACAGTGTGTTTAGGAGTCTGATGGCTGTTGGGAAGAAGCTGTCATGCAGTCAGGTGGAGTGGGTCTCAACACTGTGATATCTTTGCCTGATGTGAAGGGTGTGAGGGGTCGAGCAGAATGCAAGAGGCCTTCTTGATTCAGTGTTTGTGAAAGATGGTGGGAGCGATGTCCCGATGATGTTGCCAGCTGCTTTCATAAGCCATTGATGCTGTTTTTTTATCCACGGGTCATGCATTGGCAAACCTGTTGGAGATGTAACTGGTCAGGACACTCTCTGCGATGCCCTTGTAGAACACAGTGAGGATGGGTTTTCCTGAAGTCGACAATCATTTCTTTGGTTTTCACATTCTGTGCCAGGTAGTTCTCGCTGCACCAGACTGCTAGCTGCTGAACATCATCTCTGTACGCCTCAGTGACAGGAAGTCCAGTATCCAGTTACACAGAGAGGTGCCCAAACCCAATTCGCTAAAAAAAGTTTTTGGGGGATGATGGTGTTAAAAGCTGAGCTAAGTGCATGAACAGCAATCTGACTTTTTTTTTTGTCTAGGTGAGAAAGGGAGAGGAGAAGAGATGGTGTCGAGTGGGTGGGGAAGGCTGCTTTTAACTTGTACCATGACGAATATCTCAAAGCACTTCCTGATCATGCTGGTCATAGCGATGGGGTGGTAGTTTCAAGCAGAATGCTGAGGATTTCTTTGGCACTGGGATGATATTGGTGGACTTAAAGCGTACTGGGACAATCATCTGGCTCAGTGATGTGTTAAAGATGTCTGTAAAGCTGATCAGCTCAGTCTCTCAGCACCCCAACCTGATGTTGTCTGGTCCAGCAGCTATTTATGGGTTGACCTTCGCGAAAGTTGCAGGAAGTGAGATGACCTTGTTATTTTTTTCAGCTCCTCAGGAAAGTTTGGCATCTGCATGGATAACAGGCTGAATAACCTGCTATAAACAGAGTGAATCTCATGTGTTGTGAAAGAGGTCCTGAATCTTCCTGACTGGAAAGCAGTGCTTCTCTCTCTCTTAGCCATGCACGCACCTTAGCTGTGAGCCAGGACATTTTGTTGGCTCTCGTGGTGACGTTCTTGGACACTGCAACATCCTTTGTGCATTTGGCAATGAAGCAGGTCACAGATTCACTAAACTCATCCAAGTTTTTTGCACCCATTATAGGTTGCAGCTTGTCTGCATGTCAGCATGCTCCAGTCTATGCATTCGCAACAGTCCTGAAGTGCTGAGATGACTCCACTCAGCCAAACTCTGATGTGTCTTCTGGCAGGTCTTGTGTGTTTCAGAAGAGATGTGTACATGGGCAGCAGCGGAGTGGAGCCCATGTGGCTGTGCACAGCTGTTTTGTTGGCATTGAGCTTGCTGTTATATACTTTGTCCAAGCAATTCTTGAGGTTTGCATGTTTGAAGTCGTGAGAAATCCATCTGGTTGCTTGGTCTGGAGCTTGTTAATAGCTTTGTACAATTTATCTAGCACTCAGCAGGTGGAATAGACAACACTTTGTGATTCAAAACTTATGTCGGCAGAGGTTATGCACCTCTGGTTGATACCAGATAACAGCAGCCCCCAGGGGACAGGAGGACCAGTGGCTGATGAACTAGCAAGTGAACCTTATGGCTGTGTAGGTGATGGGTTGTTCGGAACAGCTAGATGAAAGAATTTCATCACAGCACATTGTGTTCTGCAAGCAGGCACTCCAGCATGACAAGCTATGACAGCATATCTAAGGAGAAGAGCCAGAAAGATGGCACGGACATGAGGGCATCTTGGGGCAGCTGGCCACTTGACTGTCAACAAACCTGAGTGAACTTGTCAGCATGGAGGGAAAAACAGCGCCCAGAAAACTGAGCACTCTCCAGATATGTCCCGTCCATAATTGAAGACACTAACAGGAGGGCTTGACTAAACAGATGACACTAGAATATATAGAATATTGAGACTAGAATATTGTGTCTGTCTTGGAAGCTATTTGGAAGGTTGTTTCATAACTGTGGGGCTATATTTGGGAAAGCTCTGCCCCCTGCTGTGACCTTTGCAGTATGATGTACCAGCAAAAGGCCTGTACCTTTTCATCATAGAAAGAATAACAGATCATAAAAGACCAAGAGGCCATGCAGATACTGTGGTGCAAGGGCATTCAGTGCTTTAAAGATTAACAATAGTATTTTATAACCAATGTGGAATAGAGAGTCAGTGCACCTTAGATAAAATGGTGGTTATATGATCCCATCGTCTGGTTCCAGTAAGGACTCTTGCTGGTGAATTCCACTAACAGGACCTTATTTATGTACCTTTTAAGACACCCAGAAAGTACAATAATGTAATGTACATTGTTCAACAATATAATGGCATTACAATAATCTAACCTAGAGGTAACTATGGCATGAACTATTTTTTTGGCTTCATGTAATAACACTATTTTTTATCTTAAAAATATTCCTGAGATGGAAGAAATTTATTCTAGTAATATTATCTACATGAACGTTTAATGAAAGACTGTGATCAAGTTTTACTGCTAGATATTTCACTATTTTACAGGGTGAAAAAGAGGTGTGTTTTCATAAACAAACAAACAAATAAATAAATAAAGTATGAGAACTCGACTGGCAAGAAGAAAAAATCCTAGTTTCTCATATTTGTAGTATTTTGAAGGCCTTAGTAGAATTTCTTTAATAAAAGTAATTGAATAAATGTTTCAACAAAGTGCAAATCTTTCAAAGTGCTTATTGACATGAGATGTGAATTTACCTAATTTTTAAACAATAGATATTGCAATGTATCTATTGATGTTCTATAAAGTATCATTTGTTTGTTTTGATGGTTTCTAAAAATAGAATATAAATAATATAATAATATAAATTACATTTGGAAACAAGACATTATGTTTAGTGCTTTGCCATTACATATGGTAACAAAATTAAAGTTACACAAGTATTCTCCACCCTTGTCAGTGGAAGATCTTGCTTTCTGAACTGTTTGTTCAGTGCTCACCATGAGACCAGCATGACACTAGTTGGCCTTGTCACATTAAAATGTCAGTGCCTGAGCTTGAAATAACACTCTTAGATTACACGCAAGACATGAAATATCACAGCAGTATGGCTTTAAAATGAGTGTGAGAGTAGAGATAAGGCCGTCCTGGGGCAAGGTGTCTGGCAGATATGAAGGGGCAACAGCAGTAGACTTTAGAGCTGTTTTGCTGAGTCCACTTTAATGACCTTTTTTATGATGTACGTATATATAGGACGTCTTCCAGGTGGTAGCTCAGCTCCACTGAGGACCTCCTTAATTACATTCTAAATTAAACTCATTGGTGGCGGCACCCTGGAATTCTATATTTTGTCATTTACATTAATCAAGCATCATAATGCATAGATCTCTGATGATTTTCAGTGTCTGAATCAATGCAGTATTTTATAAAAAAATTTAAGACCTCTACAATGTGCTTTAACAGAAGTCTACAGGGTTTCACTGCTGTGGAATGTGAGTGTGTCAGATCAGTATGGCAGGGATTGCCTTATTCTGTCTTTTATTATTTGTTATGCCATTGTGTTCAATATAATGCTTAAAACTTCACCAAAGACTACAAAATAGCTGATATAATCATTTATTAGTAGAAGAAGGATCAGTAATATCTGACAAGCTTATCGTTTGAAGTTCTTAGCTATGTGGCTGTGCTGACAACTGCCAGCTAAGTGTGGTAATAAAAGGCTAAAAAATGCTGTGAGAAATATTTTTTTTAATTTTACAGTAGGGGTGGGTAATAGACATTAAAATAGCATCACGTTACTTGAAGACAATTTCACAAAGCCAAATAAGTAAAGTATGCATTTTTGTCACTTTAGCATTAAAGGCACTCACCATTCAGACTGAGTGGCAAAACATGCTGGTGGGTGAGTGGCAAAACATGCTGCAATGTGGCTGCTTTTAGTACAGGGAACTGTGAAACTAACAGTGAATAAAACTAACAGTTATCTGCTAAAATTAAAGGCAGTTGAACTCAACAGTGATCCTAACAACTTACCAAACATCCACTAAGGGTCCATTGACATATGGCCAGGAATCAAGTTTCCATTCTGCTTCTTTGGAAAATTGATCTGATTTAAGCATATTTATGGGAGAGACACATGGCTTCTGAAAGACACTTGGCTTCTGAACGACACAGGTGGCAGCGAGGTTCCACCCCATCAGCTCGGTATTTGAGCCCTATAAAAGCCGTCCACATCAGCAGAGGAGAAAGAGGCCAGAAAGACAACCCGAGGGGGTATGAGACGATAGTGAGAGGAAAACGTTGCCATTGAAGATGAAGATGCAGGGGCCCACACCCAAGAGAGACAGCCGGCACCCTCACCAAATAAAGAGACCTGGTGACCTGACGCTAATGCGTGCGGTGAGGACGGCGGTGTCTCGGGCAAAGAGGACGCCATTGAGGAGGCTGTGGCTGTGAGATGGAGAGATGAAAGAGCAGCAGCCTTCGCTGTTTCCTTCTCAGTAACCCTAACATTAAGCAATGCATCCGGGGTCCATCTGCCTGCCCACGACTAGCATGGGTAATCGGCTGGGCCCCGGGACTCACTATTCTGTTATATTTTGTGTGTATTTGCATCGTGCTCCAGCATGGAGAGGATGCCGGCCCGGGAAGAGGGAAGTTCCGTCCCCGCCGCGTAAAGCCACCCTGACTTGTCTGAGAGCATGCTGCGGACCAGCCATTCCGAATTTGAGTTAATTCCCTCAATGAAATTCTGTGTGATGTGCACAAAACGAAAAACTGTGTCGTGTACTGTCGCCTGTGTACGTGCCCGTCACACCTTCTAAACACAGTTGCTTCTGTAAATTGCAAAATTATTAGACCATTAGTTGTCTAATGTGATGTCACATGCAAACTTTCTATTTCACTTTGTATATCAATGCATCACTATCAGTATAATGTAATACCTCTACACATGTATAATTTTATATCTTATGTGACCTGGGTAAGCTAGTCATTTATGCAGAGACCCCGATATTTAATTTGAGAACGCCTGAGATCATAATGAATCCATTTGCTGAAACAGTTATTAGCACATAATATTGCTCAGTTAATTTTAAAATTAACCTCAAAGATGATAGCAAAAATGTTATTTCGATATTGACCTAAAAATGTCTCAAAGAACAAGACCTTAAAGTGTGCATACATGCACCAACATGCGACACTGCTTTTATATTGGCAATTATGTTCCTTCTTGAATAGTAATATGTTTGGCTACACATACAGCTAGTACACAATTTTGCTGTCTACATAGAATAGAAGAGCAAGTTATCAGGTTAACACACTAGGTGGAGAGCTTGCACAGCTACACACAGAGAAGAGCCTTCAGTAAATCAATCTCTTTTTAATGACAAGAAATTTGATTAGTGATCTTTAAGTGTGCTCAGGAAATAAGCAGAGCAGAAAAACTGTGAATGAAAGTAAAAGAGTCAGGAGAATAGCCTATAGCAGTAGTCTATAATATTGCTTTAAGAAAAGTGTATCTGACCTCTGTAGAAATATGAAATAAATATTAAATGGCTACTAAAATGCAGACAGCGTTCACTTGACCTTCAGCTCTAGACATTTTATATTAAGGGTCTTGACTGAACACTAGTGTGTAATTCAATGTAGTTAGTGTACTATAAATGTGAAGAATGAATAATTGTTTCCATAACCTTCCTTCTATCCTTCCATAACCTGGAATTACATTATTTCATATGACTGGGATCTCTGTTCTCAGAGGACAAATGCTCAATGATTTTTCTACAGAAAAAATCACCAATATTGGCACCATAAATTGTAAAACTTTGAATATTTTATTTTTGCCAATATAGTAATGCTGAGTCTTCTCCAGAAGTTTTTGATGAAATGGAAAATTTGTCTTTGCAGATTATCCTCATTTACGTGAGAAGGCTTTCACTTCTTACAGTGATCCTGTCTCGTGATCTTTCTGCTTAGCCCATCCAGAGTTTTCAGCATTTTTATTGAGTTTGATTAGTGAAGTTGTATGGAGAAAGTTAATGTAAGGGGAGATATGGCTCCACCTGGTGGCCATTTTAGATCTGTGTCACTGGAATACTGAACCACCCTGGCCACGCCTCCCAGCAGCTGCACGCCATGTTGGGTCAATCAGGACGGCTTCATAAGCAGGCCGGGATATGGAGGCAGCGCAATGTTTTGTATTTCTGTGTGTTTCTGTGTGATTACCTTGTCTTGTGGATTTTTTTACCCTTTTGCATGTGTTTTTGGAATTCTGATCTTGTCTCTCTTCATATGCCCATTTGCTGTGTTTTTGGACTGTTTTTGTTTAGTTTGGATAAGCTGCTAAATTCCTGTTTCCCCCTGTTGACTTCATTTTTTAATTTAAAACTCCTCAAACTGCATCTACGTCCTTGTCTCCCTTCCTCACTTTACAGTTAACCTTAAAGAAAACATAATTCAGAAAACAGAAAAAGACCCAATTCAATACACTGTGCTTTACTTTTGGAGTCTAAAACCAAACCAGAGAATGTCCACCATTATAGTTAATGCTCTGCAAATGGCAGTGTGAAAAGGATGTACCCTTCTGAACACAGAATACTCATAATGTCTTATATGAAGTGTGAATACCATAATTCTAAAACCATATGGTACCATAAACATAGTACTGTTCTGGAAGGGAAGAGTGATTAGGGGGCTGTTGACCATTTAGGGCCAAAAAAGCAAAACAAATTAACATGTATTTAAGAAAAAAAATTGCTACTCTCATTTTTAACACATAATCAACTTAATTATAATAACAATTTTTATTTTATTTTCATATTCTTTCATGTTTATTATTACCAATGATGCCAGTATTCCTGGAAAGCCATCTTATTCAGGGTTAGTGGATGCATTCTAACTTACTTTGTCATATGCATGTTTCCAGTGTTAATACCACCGTTTACTGCATCACTTGATCTGTCTGACTCAAGTTTCTCAGTGAGGGGTGTGTGACCAGGGGGCCCAGTCTGTTCTCCTAGCCCTTAGGGCTTGTCTTGTCTCTCTCATGCTACCTCTCTCCATTTCTTCCCTTTCCCGGCAGCATGAAACCCCTGTAGGCATAGTAACGGATGAGTTTACATGGCCAGAGACAAATCCACTCCCTCACAAAACATCTGGGAACATTTCCCTCTTTACCAGCCCACAGGAGAGAGCTTTGATTTCTTTAAAAGAAATGGATAAACAATCATGTTAGTGCTAGGGAGCTCTCTCTCTCTCTCTCTCTCTCTCTCTCTCTCTCTCTCTCTCTCTCTCTCTCTCTCTCTCTCTCTCTCTCTCT
>JBBIGC010000020.1:4892251-4906604 GCA_037576955.1 Lepidarchus adonis
CTCTCTCTCTCTCTCTCTCTCTCTCTCTCTCTCTCTCTCTCTCTCTCTCTCTCTCTCTCTCTCTCTCTCCTCACACTTTCTGCCTCAATGTCCTTCATTCCTGGATGTTTCATTCCCATGGGAATTTCACGCTGGCTGGGCTCCAGATGGCATGCTGAATTTCCATGTGGCTTCCTTAGAAAATAGTGCACACTTTAAAAAAAGCATTTAATTTACATTACACAAAAGTGTAACAGAAATGCAGACTGTTAAAGGGGAAGGAAAAGAAATCTTAACTGTTTATGTACAGTATTGTAGCTAAATTGTATTCCAAATAACTTTGTACCATTTCTGTTTTCTTTTCAATAGCCAATGCAAAGGGCATCTGGTGACAGACAAGTTTAAACAAGGTTGCAAAGTTTTGATATTTCACTAATAAGGTTCCCTAAGTTCCTATTGATATTGTTAAACATATACCACAAATCATTAAACTGTGGCTTTTTGTACCAGACTGATGACAGTTCCAGTTTTGTGGCAATTTGTGTACCATGCTGATCATAGTTGTGGAGAGTAATTCTCATGCTACCATTCTACCATTTATTACTATGGTTACTAAAGAACAATATTGTTTTAACCAATAACATTCAGTGTTATAGGCAAAATTGGTACAGAATAAGCAAAAGGCTATGAGAATATTTTTTGTTTTTTATCAGCCAGTAAGAAATGATTTGAGACAAAATAATTATTTATCAAAAGTAATAATTTCAAAATACCCATTATTTTTCTTCAAAAACACCTCAGATGCTTTTTTGTGAGAAACAATTGACATATACAGTCAAACCCTGTTAGCTTGCCCCCGTTATCTCACTAAACTCACCTCTTGACATGAAAGGCTGCAGAACAGATGTCCTTCCATGTTATTTACCTTGTTAAGCCTCGCCTCTCACCCTCGCCACAAAGTGCAAAGTGTCAGGTGTATGCATTTCTCTATAGCTTGCCAACCTTAGGTATGTGTTAGAGCTGTAGCCTAGAACGTGGTTAGTCATGCTAATTCTGTAGGTCAGCTGCTGCTGTTGGTGGGTGGGTGACACTAAGATATGATGGACCAATACACTGCAGTTGAACGCCTACTAAATGCATTCCAGTAATACGGGACTGCCATGAGAGAGACTGGCGTTGGCTATATGCATGATACTTGTTCATGCATGTTGCCGGCTGTTCAATAAAGTCTCTGCTGCATCATTATATGCATGAGTTGCATTCTCTCACTGGCATCAATCACAGCAATAACCTGACAAAGACGCAACAGGATTTCGCTGACATTTTACTGCTTGATTTCATCATCCCATTATTCGGCATTTGTCACTAATCCATTTTGATAGCTCACCACCCCACTTCTCGCCAAATTTAGGGCCCAGACCAATAGGGGCGAGCTGTACACTGATCAGCCATATAATTGACATATACTGTACACCTGTGTAATACTGTGTAGGTCCCCCTCATGCATCATCTTTGACTGTGGTGCACTGAATGTTCTGGTGTGTTTCTATCATACTCAGCATTCAAATGTTATGCAACAGGAGGTCTTCTTTGGGGCTGGAATAGACAGGCTAACCTTCACTTCCCATATGTATCAGTGAGCCCTGGGTGCCCTTGGCTATATAAATAAAATTGTCTTCCCTCACCTTCCTTGGATCACTCTTGAAAGGTACTAACTACTGCATAGTTGAAACACTCCATAAGACCGTAGCCTAAGAGGTTGTGAGATGCTCTTAGCCATCACAGCAAAGCCCTTCTCAAAGTGGCTTTGATCCTTACGCTCATCCATTTTTCATTTTTCCAGCACATCAGTTTCAAGCGCCAACTGTTCACCTGCTAACTAACATATCCTAACCCCTGACCATTAGTATAATGAAATAACTAGATTGTTAGTGTTATTCCTCTCACCTGTCAGTGGTGTAATTGATATGGCTAATTGGTGTATTCATAGTTTACCTTTGTAAAAGACTTGAGTCTTTAGTCATTCTTTAGAGGTTCTCCGTTCATTCATTGGTGTATAAATATGAGAAGACACAGGCTAATCATCCTTATCCCTCTTCAACATAGTTAAGAGAATACACTAAAATGAAAACAATGTTGTTTACCATCATGAATTTAGCAACTTCACATCTGTAAACTCTCATCTCCACTCCTTATTAAAATATATTATGTTTAATAGGCTAAAACTGTGATTAACCCGTTTAGAAAGAAAAGTTGCATATTTTGCCTCTATACACAGTGATTACGATGACAACCAATTTGGAAGGCATATGCAATGAGAGAGCGGGGAGGGGTCACTTTCATCCCCGGGTCACGCTACAGACAGCAATGCTGGTTCAGCTCCGACACACTTCGACTGAACCATGAAAAATGACTCGACACCTAACACAAACTATCTGAGCTGCAGTTGTGAGAAAGCAATTTCATGCTTGTAGCTCTTCGCTATGGCAGATCCATACAAACACAAAGTCAGTTAGTAAGCCAGGCTTGGGACAGATGTTTATTATGAGAACAGGAGTGTTATTATTGACTTTAAAGATACCAGTATTGTCGGAGAAAACCTCCTGATATCTATTACTTATGCCATGTCAGTAATCACACTTCTGATCTGAGGGAATTGAACGAGCTGTACCGAAGCATGTACTGAAAGGAGAGAGTGTGCAAATGTTCTGGTTCAATATATAATTTCTTAGTAGTTATTGCAACATTGGCTTTTCAGAGGACTCCAGCGTGCCACTAATGATTGAATGTTTTGTGTGTTGATCGATCATAGGTGTTCTTTAGTTGCTTGGATGAATCATGCCATTCACAACCTACATCTTAAATGCATTTATCTCAAAATGAATGCAGTTCAATATCTGCCACATCAATGTGCTTGAATGAATATTGCAATTGATATACAGTCTTATGCAAAGGTTTGGGCACCCCTTGATAAATTGTGATTTTGGTGATTTTGTAATTGAAAAGATGTTAACACAGTCTCTCTAGGACATGAAAAAAATACACATTATTGCATTATATATATTATATGCATTATTATTTTTAATGCCATAAATTGAACAAAAATAAAAACTAAAAACAAATGGCACTGTGCAAAAGTTTGGGCACCCTACATAATCAGTACTTAGTAACACCTCCTCTGGCAGATATCACAGCCTGCAAATGCTTTTTAGAGGTAAAAGTCTAAAAAAAAATTTCCCATTCTTACTTGCAAAAGGCTTCTTGTAGTAATCTTTGGTTGTCTTGCAAGCACAGCTCTTTTAAGATCTACCCACAAATTTTCAATGATGTTTAAATCAGGGGAATGTGATGGCCATTTAAAAACCTTTCAAGGTATCTTTAGGAACATTGTCCTGTTATAGAAGCCATCCTCTTTTCAGCTTTAGCTTTTTTACAGATAAAGTAAGGGTAATCATTTGTCATTGCGAACACACCACTGCACACAGTGCACCACAACAAAATGTGTCCTCTGCATTTAACCTGGTATTTAGTGGAAACCATTCTTCCCTTCCCCCGTGTAATGTTTCCTGTGCCACTGGATGCAACACAACCCCAAAGCATGATAGATCCACCCCCATGCTTAATGTTTGGCAAGGTGTTTCTTTCATGAAATGCTGTTCCTTGTTTTTTCCAAACATGTCTTTGCTGATTGTGGCAAAGAGTTCTATTTTAACTTCATCATTCCACAGCATTTGTGTTCTTGTGGAACGGTGCACCACCACTCTTGAGTTTGCTAAATCTTCCTGCATGTGTTTTGCAGTCAAATGGGGATTGTGATTAGTCTTTCTGTCCAGCATACGAGCAGTTCTCTACAAGAGTTTTCTTGGTCTTTTAGATTTCATCTTGACCACCACAGTTCCCCTGAACTGCCATCTCTTAATTACATTTCTCACTGTGGAAATTGCTAGCTGACAATGCTTTGCTATCTTGTTGTAGCATTCTCCTGCATTGGACATCAATAATTGTATTTAATTTTCAGAGTCTTACACAACTGCTTAGAGGAACCCACGGTTGTTGAGTGTGTGCACAAGTTGTGAAGAGTTAGAGTATTTGTAAAGCTTTGAAATTGGCACCAGCTGACTATTATGACATTGTGAACACACCACAGCACACAGCACCACTTTTTTGTTCTGTTGCCTGTTATATCACAGGACGTAAATGCCTTAGCTTTGTACTGTATGTTGCTATGGTTTTATTAGTGCCTCTTCATTCTACTTTCATTCAGGAGCAAGAAGTATGAGATAACAAAGATGATGAGTCCCCATTAATGTTTTCAGGCTTGTATAGGGAGGATTACAGATGCATTTCAGCTTATTAATGTTTGGAAAAATGTTATGTGGACAGTTGTCCATAAAGTCCATGAGCGATGCAAACTGGGGTCCTCAATTTTCCTATTCATCTATTGGATGAGCACAGTGAGTTCATTGCCCTTAAGGTTGTATAAAGGTCTGTTTTTTATCTTCTCCTAATGTTTTCCTCTATGCATTGGGTTTTTACAGCACTTTTAATCTTGTCAACATATTCATGATCTTTTTTCATAAGCCATATTGTGTGTGAAAAAAACAGTCTGAGAATTTCCTTTCTGTATCTTATATGCACCACTTGCAGTCAACGAATTGTGTATTCTGTTTGAACAGCTTGTGCTTTCTTTTTAGAAACCTTGAGGAACCATTATTTCTGACTACTTTTGGGGTGGGACCTTTCCAATTCATTTGAGAATGAGCAGTAATAGCTAAACTGCTTCACTACTTGGAAATTGTGGGATTGTGTTTTTCTTTTTTGGCAGATTTCTGGACATTCTCTGCTTTTGGTTGCAATCTGCATGTTAAATATTGACTGAACCTCTACGTGTTTACAATGTTGTAATCACATTTGTATGAAGATATTTAAGGAAATTAATATATGAAGATTTTTTGAAGTGTTGCTTACCCAACATCTCAAACAAGCAAAAAGCAGCATTGCAAAATGAGCTTTCATAAAGAGAGGCCTGGAAGTTTTTTAAGGGGAAAACACTCACACAACATTTTTACTTTCTGAATAAATATTATTTGTATTTATTCTAAAATCAGTGTTTTAGAAAAAACATGCTCTGCCCAGCTAAATAGCTTTTAAATAAAAAATATGACCAAATTCCTGCTCTATGCAAATGGGAACCACTTGTCTGACACCCCCTAGAAACTTTAAATCTAAATCTAAAGGCTACACATACCATGAAAACATCTAAAATATGTAAATCTGAGATTATTGTCAACATCAAATAGCAGGTTCTATTTCACACTGACTAGACTGAGATAGATAATTCATCTACAAAGGTTATCTTTCATACCACACCGTTAGTGAGGTGCATTGGCTAGTGACCAGCACTTTCATCTGTACAGAGGTCAGTGATTGCTCCCAGTTTCAGTAGCACTGAATCATTCAATAATGTGTTTCATTAATTTCTTGTCCTGATAAATATTTCCTGATACATCTTTAATCGAAGAGAAGTGAGGGCTATCAACAATGTAGCTATGGCTGTTAAGATACAACACCTACTGTAATGATGGTCTCATTGTGTTAAATAAAAGTGACCAAAAAATATGTTGATAACGAAAGCGTGAAGTTAATTCTACTTAGTCAAAAAGCATGAAGCCAAGCTCTGTGTCTGTCTTATGGTCTTTTATCTCCATTATCTCTTTCAGCTCTTACTATAAAAATGATTTTGGATTTGATGGTCAAATTTGATAGACTATGGCGTTTTCAGAGGGACAGCTCAGTTTGGATGGGCTAAAGTGAGAGACGTGTTGGTTTGTACATGTGCGGCGAGAGACTGAGTATGTTTGGAATAGGATGTTGAGGATGAAGATGCCAGGCAGGAGGAGAAGAGGAAGGCTTTGGATGTGGTAAGAGAGGACATGTGGGCAGTTGGTGTGAGCATTCAAAAGAAGAAGGTTTTATGGTAAAACTCTTAAGTAATGTTGGTTTTAGGTTATTCAATTTTATGTGCGCTTCTTAGGTCAACAAGAACCTCACTTTCAATTAGATCCACCTTCTCTTAACTTCTGATTGTAACAGTACACGAGGCTTTTGAAAAACAGCACTACCCTACTAGGATTTATTTTTCTTGTTACAGATGATACTCACACTATATTTATGTATTGGATGTTTGAAAGCACAGTTTGTGTTTTAGGATTAGCTCTTGATCAGAATTTCTTTGATAACAAATCCTATGTTCATTGGGGGGTACCCTCCATTTTTAACCTTCAAGCTCTAAAAAAACTTTTCTTTTCTAACAATGTGGAGAGGGTGAGCAGAGAGCAGTGGATCTCTGAGTAGATTCAGCTGAGGATAAAGGGAAGAAGATAGGGCACATCCTAAGCTGTCACAGTGTTGAGAAGTGACAGTGTTGTTTCAGTGCGATATAGTAGATTGGATAAATTGGAACAGCAGGTGTATGTGAGCAAGCCAGTGTGAGTCAGAAACAGAATAGCATAAAAATGTGGGGAAATACTGTGTGAACTCTCTCTCTCTCTCTCTCTCTCTCTCTCTCTCTCTTCTTTCTCTCATGCATGCTTTCTCTCTTTCTCTCTCCCTTTCTCTTTACCTCCTTTCCCATTTTCTCTCTTTCTTGCTCTCTCTCTCTCTCTCTCTCTCTCTCTTCCTTCTTTCTCTCATGCATGCTTTCTATCTCTCTCTCTCTCTCTCTCTCTCTCTCTTTCGATCTGTCACTATCACTTTGTCTATCTCTATCACTTTGTCCCTCTTTGCCCCAGTAAGAGGATAAAAGGCTTCATGTCATAGAGAGAGAATAAATTGCATTTTGGATCTCTAAAAATCTGGCCCATTTCAGAAAGCAAGCTTCTGGTTAAAAAGCATCAGGACACCTGAAATTGTAATTTTTATTACTATTTTGCACCTTATAACAATGTTTAAATTATATTGTATCATATTACATGCATTTCATTACTGTAGTGCTTATTTTTTGGATGGATTTAAATTTTTTTATATGTAATTCAGTTCTAGATTAAACTGTTCATGTGTTTTTTTAATGATAACCAATTCACATACCCGGGGATACAGTGGGAGGTTCTAAAACCAATTTTTTGGCAACTCATTACGTCATCTCATCAGAAATTTCCCAAACCTCAAAATCTGCAAACCAAACCTTAATTTAATTTATCAGGAATTTAGATTTTTCCTTAGATTTGTCCTGCAGAAAACAGAAAATGGGGGTCTCAGCAACACCAGCTCTTTGGTCAATTGAATTTAATATTTCCATCAGTCCTTAGAGCCATGCCTTTAACATGATCAGATCCAGTCACCATGGCGACTATGGCCTGCATAGCCTACACATCACTGCTTGAAGCTATGTATTTTTTTTATGGAGAACTTGTAGTTTAAAGGAAACATAAGCATTCACTTCAGTCTAGCAGTGAGTAACTCATTATTCATTGCTGGTCTGAAGTAGCCATACCTGTAAAAAGCAAAGGTTTTTGCTACTTCACCCCATGTACTCTTGCTGTTTTATAATGGAAAAGTATGTTCCATTACACACAGTAAAATAAATGTAACTTGAAGCTTGAAAGCTTCTTTGATTTGAACCTTTTTGTGCCCAAACTTACACTTTTCAGGTTTCCACACTGAACTTCCAATCAAATTTTACTGGACATTCTTTTTAGCCATTAAAAGCAACACACACATATTTGATTTGAAATTAGCTCAATATCTTTTGCCTGTTATCTGAAGGCTCTTGGTGAATGTTGTTGTTTGTGCTGGCATGACTTTCACTGTACCTCATGCAGAGTGTTGCTGAGAAAGGCGGATATTGCAGACTCAAGACAGCAGAAAGATGCCAAACCTGAGTATTGAACGTCTGACAGCTGCTTCTGAAAGGAATGGCTGTAAAGCAGTTGCAGCTGAAGAATGATTTCTGTAGACTGACTGTGTAACTTCACAGATCATTGAATTGCCTCTCCTCATTACTTCTTATTTTGGTAAGAACCATGAAGAACCTGAAAGAGCTGAAGCTGTTTGCAATCAAAGTTTGATTGAACAAGATCGGTATGAGGTTTGGTTTATGTTTCGACCCATTGCTAAACCATCATCCCTTATGGCTCTCTCTTGCTCTCTTGCTCTCTTGCTTAACAGTTACATCATGGTCATTTCGTAATGATAAAACCAATCCAAGGAATTATGTTAAAGTATGATATGGCATCTTAAAGGTAAAAGGCATCATCAAAACACTGCTTCAAAAGTATTATGGATTTGATCTTGTAGTTGCTTTTCATATTATATATATAACATATTGAGCTTTTTAAACACCTTGAACATCTTTAGATATTTCTGTAATTTTTCTTATTTTTTATGAGTAATCTGTTACTTAAACTTAATTTTTAACATTTTTTTGAAAATAGTGAGGTTTTCTGAGATTGCTCAAATATAAATTCTGTTATGGAATATGTGTGTTGTTCCAGGTCTAGCTATGAGGACTGTGTAGACATATTAAAGCCACTTTAAGCCATTATATATATGTCTGTAATGTGTTGCATATCCCCCCTGTGCTTAGATAAATTGGTAGTAGAATGGTATTGATATGTGGCATTAATGATTGTTGTAGAAAATCACTAATGTCCAGGGGAACACTGGTAATTGATTCCTTTGTTTATAGCTCCACACTGTAAGGACGTAAATCCATTGATTACAGTGTGTGAATTTCTGGGTGCATGTTTCCACTGATTGTATCAGTAAAATGACTCACTTTATTGTAATCTCTAAAGCACATACACCTTGAGCTGACATGCAGCTATATGATGTATTATGTAAATACAACATTTTTTTTTCTTTTTTTCTTGATGGCCTGCACAGGTAGCATGAGTATGAGCTTTCTTAAAAATCTAAAGAAAATTAAGCTGTGGCGTAAACTTTGTAGTGTTTTGGCTGTTGTTATACCCCTGCTTCAACCCAGGAAAGGCTTGCTAATTAGTTTGTGTATCATGGGTGTTTGGAGCTTGGAAACCTCTAAAATGTGCAGAACAGAGTTCCTCCTGGATCAGGGTTTGGAAAATGTCAGTATAAATTACCTACACCAAATTAACTCCAGCAGAGTGAAATCAAAATTGACTCTTTAGGAGTAACATTAACTGAGGAATTAACTGAATGAGGTAATTGAATATTTACCATTCCCTTGTGATGTGCATGTGTGTAAGCTCTTTTTCATCAGTTTTTTGTCAGAACTTGCATCCTTTAATGCATAGATCAGTTTTATACAGTTTTACTGCACTAAATCTCTGTGTCACAAATGACCAGTATGTAGATTCTTTGTGCAGACTTGGATACAGTATATTATAAAAATCATTCTGTGATGTCAAAACACATACATTATAGCACAGTTGTATCGTTTATTAAATATAGTTATATTTGTGTTAAAATCATGACATACAAAGTCATGACATATTTGGTATGCTATGCATTATTTTGTCAGTATATGTCTAACTTAGCATTTAAAACAGAAACTGTGCCTGAAAATTCACAATAAAATTGCATGTTTCCTGTAAATGATTCTTTAACTTATTTTCACTGAACACATTGTATATTGTACTTCGTACTCTACACTGTATATTGCACTGCACTTGCATACTGTATACAGAATATAATGTATATACAAGAGTCTGTATATACACAATAATATATCTAATGTTTATAATATATCATATTTATAATATATAATAATTCCTCATGTTTATAAGTGTACTTAGCCAAATAAACAGATTCTGATCCTTAGTCAGAAAGATATTGACTGGGGCTGTTCAAAGGTAGTCTACCAATAAGTGTCCAAAAACAGGGCAATTTGAAGCTCATTCCACATTTCATGTGATTGCATCAGTAAAACATCTCCCATTGATATACAGTAGATGGGCATTATGTAGACATACAATATACATGTATCTGTGGCCTGTAAACACAGCAGAAGCTGATATTTCTTTGGTGCAGAATAAATGCATCACTTCAACATAATTTAGTACTACAGCATACAGTGAAAGTTTACATACAAAAGGAAAATACACTGTAAATTCAGACATAAGCACTGGAAGACCAAAACAATGTCTGAAAAGTGTCTGCCACTGATTTCATATTACCAGAGATTTTAAGCAGGATTTAATTAATTGTGCCCTCTTTTCTTCACACTTAAAATTCTCACTCAGCATACATTTATAATTATATAATCTCCACTTTTAATACAGCATAGAAACCCATTTATTTTTTTTATTCATTTATTTTATTTGCATGCATGCAGGGCAGTGGCCATCCTGGGTGGTGCTCTCATAGAACACATCCCGTTGCCTTTTGCTTTTTTCTCATCTCCTTGGTTTTCACACAAAGACAGCATAATCTCCAAAATAGCAAGCATCTGCCAGGCACCAAAGACTCTGTATACTGTTGTCAAGAGCTCTAAAGTATGGCGTAAATGTGTGCGTAAAATGCCTCTCATCATTTTTATTGTTCAATTCACAGTTGAGCTAGATGAAAGCTGCAAAATAAACTCTGATAATTAAAAGAGGTCTAAGCCAATCGGATCTGAGTGAGAGCCCTTCTCAGGACAGTGTGAAGGCACTATGCCTGGCAATGCTGCCGCTCCAAAATCTGACTCTGTTGCCAATGGTAACCCTATGCAAATGCAAACACAATGTACTTAATCAGCTTGATTTCCGGGGCTTAACTGCCATGACTGAATGCTTTGATAAGGCTTTTAACCAGCCATAAGCACTTCCTTTTTCACTCCATTTTCATGTGCTTGACATTTCCCTGAAATCTCTACATCAGGTTCAACATTATGGAAAATATGATGAAAACCTTTTAGAACCATCTTACAGGAGCTTGTGGCACACAACGTTCGTATTTCTGCATTTCAGTATATTTCACAGTGTTTAAATTCTGAACATTTGTCTATGTTAATTTTTATTATTATAATAAAAATAATAAGTTCACTTTGACTCATTTGTTCTTATCATGACCTATTGTATTCATGAGTTCACACAAGTATTTAAGGCTGAAGTCATTTCCTTTTTATAATGGCACTTTTCAGGCTTAAGTAGGCAAACTGTTTTATGTTTCTAATTCAGTCGCCTCCCAGACAGTCCACATTTTTACACCAACTAAACTCATAATGCATATGGGTGCTGCAAGACTGTGGACCTTCTTGTGGGGCCCCGAGGTCCAGTTTACAAACAACATACTGGTTAAGACCTTCAAAGTACACTTTAAAGCATAGGAATATGAAATTAACACAAAATTTCAGTATAAACCAAAAGGCAGTTCTAAGGGGTATTCTTTATTGTGGTAGTAAGTTTGTAGGTCACTTTGACTTTATGAAAGTGTGATAAGCTGCTTAGTGAGTGAAGCATTTCACACTGGGATAATTGGTTATAATGCCTGAGGAGTAACAGGGTGGCAGTGTGAGATCAGCTTTTGTGATTGGTTCTAACCTTCACCTCCAATCAAGCTCAGTGTGCCCTAACCTGGAGAAGTGTGGATGTTTGTGTTTTTCTAGAGGTACATCTATAATGGAGGTTGATCAGGATGGCGAGTGAGCATGCATAGTAAGCCTGCTGTTTAAGCTCTTATCCACAGTTGGATATTGATTAAAAGGACACTTTTGATTCTTTTACCTGCATGGCTGAAATCAAAGTACAGTTGTATCACTTCTTAAGTCTTCAACAGAGCATAAAGTTTTCTCAACTTGATCTTGATGTAAATGGGAGTTTTTTTGTCAATATAGATCAGTATCAGTAATATTCAGTACGTAGATTATTAAAGAAAGTGTTCTGGTCTATCAGTGAAAAACAAGGAGGACAAGTGTATTTGGCATGTGGACCTATGTGTGTGCCTCATTTGTTTTAAATGTCAGGATGGTTGAAATGTCAAGTGGCTGTAGGTGAGAATATAAAGTCCCAGCAGAGGACTGCACATGTACAAGACAAGGAGCATGCATTAATCACTAAGCTGAATAAAGACTCACTCAGAATGTAAACTAACCTAGACTACTCCACACATTCGCACAGATACACATACCCACTTACAGTTATAGAAATTAATTAAATTCATGGAATGGGACCAACAAATGAGTAAAGGTTTAAATTTATGTATTAAAGAAATAGCTCATTGAAAAAAAACATCTAATTTACACACTTCACCCACTTACCCAAGTTCGTACATTTGTATTGTTCAAATGCTTTTTTAGGTTTGAACTACAGCTTAATATTGGTAACAAACACCAGTAACCCAACAGAACCACAACTAGCCCAAAGCTTTTCCATAAAAAAACATCACAAAAACTTTTCTCAAACTGTTCAAACCACATTCTTTATTCTAATTAGTAAAAAGAAAGTAAAAGTACACACCCCAAATGTGACATCTGCATTTAACCCATCCAGATGTGGAGCAGCAGGTAGCTATCAAAAGTGCCTGGGAAGCTGTATAGTGAGACAATATTTTGCTCAAGGCCAGGATTTCAACCTGCAGCAGCAAGTTCCTTATCACCAGGCTTCAACTGTCCACAATAATATAATATAATATAATATAATATAATATAATATAATATAATATAATATAATATAATATAATATAATATAATATATAAAAGACCCAGAATACCTTTTCCCTCTACTTTTAGACAAGGACAAACAAAATACGCTTTCTAATAAAAGGCTTTCAGTATAAATTCAAACTCAAATCTTCTTGGTAAGCTTCAAATTCATGGGATTCTGTGAGTCCTTTGTTGACTCAATAAAAAGATTACAGAAAGAAGACACAGCTTACTTTCCATACCAGACATGATATTGAATGAGCTAAAGTGCTAGCATATCAACTCATTCTTTACATATAAAGTAGAGAGAAGAAAGCAAGTATTGTGCTAAAAGGGCTTAGGGTTATTGTAGATTGATATAAGACAGCACTACATGTATATTATTCAAAGGTGAAAGTATTAAAGTTTATTACTAACATTGGTGAGTAGTAATGTTACATGTGGTTACATTTCTTCTTAGGGTTTTCAAATATTAGTCATTTTGCTTCAAGCATTCTTATAAGAAAAGTAATGTGTTTTTACTATTATTTATCTGTTTATTATATTTTAATTGTGACATCATTTACTTTATGAACCCTTTATTTCTTTTTTATGAATATGACTTAAAACATCACAGATTTTCAAACAAGTCTGGATAAATCTTTTTTTTTTTTTTTAAATATCTTAAACATGGATTTGTGATAGGGCAACAGGTGCTCTGATGAGGAACCTTTCTTTTTATCATCTCTTTCTGCTAAAGCTGCAGCCATTTATATTACCACCAACTGTTAAATAAATGGAGCATCACTCTGAACTTGTTTTTCTTTGGGAATTCTATTGTATAGCTCAGAATTAATTGTTCCTCAACAATGGCAAGTCTTCTTGGCCAAGATGCAGCAAAACATGCCCAAAACCAGAAGAACCCTATCCCATCTATGAAACATGGAGGTAAGAGTGACCTTCATGTTTCATAGATGGGATAGGGTTCTTTAGCTGGAATTAAGTGTTTTTTCCTTTTCCAAATGTAACACTCCTCAATTAAGCCAAAATGTTCTATATTTCCATCCACAAAATATTTTTCATTATTGCTCATGTTTGTACTGCTTAGAAGTTGGCCTGGGTTTCTTTGTAACCTCTCTGATTATTACACAACTCGCAGTTGGAGTAACCAGGGGTGGCCTTAAAGGGGAAATTCTTTGGAGATGGTTTATTACTATGTCCACCTCTTTTTCCAAGGCTTTCAAGCCATGATGTCTGTCACAAATGTATTGTATGTGGTCAAGCTTTGCTGAATCCCTTGTTCTTTAATAAATAAAACAATGTATACCACTCATACCTAATTGTCATCCCATTTTGCCACTATACTCTGATTTCACCTTCAAAATATATGATAATCCTAAGGGTTCACTTACTTTAAAAACACACATATGTTGGATTTTTATTTTTCAATATAATCATCTTTAAAATTATTTACCTAGGTTATGTGTCAGGTCATATAAATTAAAAAGATTTAACATTTTTAAGTGATCTTATACTTTCAAGCACCACTGTATGCTGCTTTGCATTTACATTTACATTTACATTACAATTATTCATTTGGCTGACGCTTTTGTCCAAAGCGACTTCCAGGTACAGGAAACAATCAGCATGAATTCAGACATGACAACACTGATGTGCGAGTTACAGGGAGTTCAATACAATCTACTTAGTCATAAAAACTGTAAGCAGCAGACGCCGCCCCGCCCCCGCAGTTCCTCGCCAGACCACACGGGGGACTGGCAGGGGCGGACGGCG
>JBBIGC010000020.1:4907479-4919368 GCA_037576955.1 Lepidarchus adonis
TGTTTCTCCTTCCGTTATCCATGTTACTCACCCTCATCTTCCTTGTGTGTCTCTCTGTCCTCATTGTTGTGTCTCCTCCTTTTCATTCTTATGTTTTTTCCCCAATTTTTGGCAGTATTCTTCCTGCTCTAGTCTTATCTCCTTCGTTTTGGCTTGGCTCATGCCTTGTTCCAGATGGGTGCGAAGAAACTGAGGGATCAGTCTAAGCTTCAGGCCCTGCTGCTGCTGCAGACTGAGCTCTGGTCAGGTTTATTTGAACATCTAACACACACACACACACACACACACACATACACACACACACACACACACACACACACACTATTATGATTGTGAGTGTGTATGTTGATCAGTGCCGATAATGTGAAAAAAGGCTGATCATGTATGTTGACCACTATTGATCATGTTTATTTCTGTTGACCAGTGTTTATCATGTAGATTTATGTTGACCTGTGTTGACTATGTATGTTGACCCATGATTATGTAGGATTGTATAGGCCACACTCACTTTCATTTACTTTAACACACTTGTCTGTTGGTCTCTCTTTCACACCCCCCTCCCAACGCCAACCTCACACCACACATATACACAACCACACTCAGCCTTTGGGTGCAGTGAGGTGTATCAGAGGAGCTGTGGAGCTAAGCTGGCAGAGGCAGTAAGGGCTAAAGTCAGAGTTTAAAGCCTTATCCAGAGACATCAATTACCAGCAGAGCAGCCCCACATAGCACTGCCTGTATTAATGAGGCTCCAGACAGTTAAAGGCCATCCAGTCACCTACACCTCCTCTGTTTCTGCATCACCCACATGCTCCAGCACACCTCAGTTCACAAAGACCCCGATGGAAAGTTAACCTTTGTGCATATGTCTGTAATTTGCACCATTAATTAGTCATTCAATCATTGTTAACATGTCAGTATGTAAAGTCACATGATGCTTTTGCCTGTATAAATGTATATATCAATATCTGACACAAATGTCTGAAACTTAGTCATGACTCAGCATATTCATCAGTTAAAGGCATAACAAGTTATATTGAACCATTAAGCTAATTTTCTTTGTTTTACCCATTTACTTAAGCAGAACCTTTCTCTATTGATTGTTTTAGTGTCCACACACACATTTGAGAAGCTACACTACATTTCCAAATATATGTAAGCACTGAATTTATAATTTACTTTATGCCCATTGCTGACACAGGCAGTGCCACTTGCATAATCTTTGCAGAAATTATTGCCAATAGAATGGGATGCTCTGGAGCAACTGTACATGACCTAATGCCTATAGAATCTTATTGGTGCAGTGTAGTGGGAAACTGAACCCAAGTCTACTTCACAAAGCACTGCATTATTACCCACAAGACTAAATCATGTGGTTATACTACAACTGGTAGAGGCTTGACAATTTGATGGGTCAAGTCCTATGTCCTGGGATTTATTGAGACTATTTCTCATTGTGGACACACCATCATACACAGTAAATGAAATGTGAGCTGTGACCTGCCTAGGCTTGGACTTGCAACCTTCTGATTGCAAGGGCATGGTCTTAACCACTAGGCAACCACTGCCTATGTACAGTCATGTGAAAAAGTTAGGACAATCCATTACATTTTCAGTATTTCATTGAGAAATGTTCACATATCCATCTCTAATCTTGTTTTTATTTCTCTCTGGAACAGAAAGTGATTTAATTGCCATTAAACAACAAAAAATAACCTTGTTTTATTTAGTAAACAAACAATTTCAACAAATGGATATATTGTAACTGAGGCAAAAGTTAACGCACACTTCCCCCTAATAGCTTCTGTTACCCCCTTTGGCTGAAATAACCACAGTAAGGGGCTTCTTGTAGCGTCTACCAGTCTCTGACAAAGTTTGCCCCACTCCTCATTATGCTGTGAGGTGTTTAAGGGGTTTCTTGCATGTACAGCCCGTTTCAACTCACCCAACAGCATCTCAATGGTATTAAGATCAGGGCTTTGATTCAGCCGCTCCAGGACTCCACATTTCTTAGCTTTCAGCCTTCAGTCCTTTTGTCCCTTCAGATGTATTTACTAATATGTTTTGGGTCATTGTGGTGTTGCAGGGTCCAGTTCCACTTCAGTTTTAATGTTCTTACAGATGGTCTCACATGTTCCTTAAGCACACTCTGATACACAGTAGAATTAATGGTGGATTCTGTGATTTTGAGCTGGCCAGGTTCTGCTGCAGCAAAGCATCTCCAAACCATGCCACTTCCACATCCATGCTTCACAGTTGGTATGAGGAATGCTGAATTTGGTTTGCACCAGACATGTCCTCTGATCTGGTGTCAAAATAATTCAGTTTTAGACTTACCTGTCCAAAAAACATTATTCAGTCCTTCAGTCTGGCCTTGATGTTTCTCTTAGAGAGTAAAGTTTTTTTCCTTTCACACCTCCCAAGTTAACGTTGTACAGTCGATTTCGGATTGTAGAGGTATGCATTTTCACATAAATAGTATCAAGATATACTGTCCATATACAAGCTATAGGTCCCGTGATGACATTGTAGGTGTTTTGGAGACTTCTTTTAGCATCTTGCGATCTGCTTCTTTGGGAACTTGCTTAGACGTCCAAATTCACAATTGTTTTGGAAGTCCTCCACTTGTAGGCTATTTTCTGAACAGTGGAATGACTGATTGCAAATTCTTTTGAGATCTTTTTAAATGCCTTACCAGACTTATAAGCTGATCCATTCTTCTTTTTTAAGGCTTCAGACAGCATGGTGTTCACTCTCACCTCAACAGTCAGGGGCACACAAAATTAAATGTGTGAGGTTTAAACAGGGCAAACCTCCTAACAATGTTTTAATCACGATGTTTTAATGATGTGCTTCACTTGTGTGCTTCACATATGAGCCATTTTAATTGGGAATAGAGGTGGGAGTGTCCTAATTTATTCATTTATTCCTCATATTTTTTACAATGACACTTTAGAGATTTTGAAAAGTGTTTTCTTCAGTTTTAATTGTTTAGTGTATTACATGAAACCTCCCAGCATTGTTGAAATTGAGATTAACTTTCCATAAGAATGTTAAAAAAACACACAGGCTTCCATAGGGAACTTTTTCACATAACTGTACTGTAGGTGTTACTTTGATGTTTCCACTTAAATAAACATTGTTGCAGACCAAGCACACCTCTTCATATTGCCTAATTGCAGTGGCCTGCTTCAGCAGGATAATGTGCTCTGCCATACTGCAAAAATTGAGGACAATAACAAAAAGTTCAAGATGCTGACTTGGCTACGAAAAAAGATTCTCCAACCATCCGTGGAATGTGCCGGACAAACATATACAATCTGAGGCCCCACCTCAAAACACCCCATAACTTTAAGATTTAAAGGATCTGCTGCTAGCTGTTTGGTGCCAAGTCAGAGCTGTTTTTGTGGCACAAGGACTTATTCAATATTAGGTTGTTCAGTGTTGCCTGATGAGCGTATATGTCTTAGCTCTCTCAACTCATTGTCTTACGGTTTGTCTCTTTCTTTATTTCAAAAGACATCTGTCTGTTCTTCTCCCTAGGCCACACTTACAAACTTTCCACAAAGTGACACATCAGATGTCCTTTGACAAACCATTTCCTGCACTAATCATTGCCCTTGGACCAACATGAAAGGACAATGACCTGCAAGGGCTGATCTGTCTTCTAAGATTAAGGCTGCATGGAAGTAAATCTGGTGCAGTTGTGTGTTATTTCTCTGTGGTGATGTGCAAATGTACATTTGCCTTATCTCATCCTGGACAAACATGCTGTGAATTGGCGACTCTTGTTTAGACTGCACTTGTTTTCTCACTAAATAAGGGTTACTTCTTGTGGGCACTAATCAGAGGAAGCATACTCTTCAGAGACTGCAATGGTTGACCAGGAGGATGAAAACAATCATGTTTAATGTAGACACCCTCAATTGGGCACAATTCAATCAGGAGTAGAAGAGGTGGTCTGAGTGCAGCTTCTTAATTGATTTGAGAGGCAAGTCATGCAGTAGCTCATCCAGTGGGAAAGGATGGATTGTTGAGGATCAGAGAGATAGATTAAAATAGATTAGTTGAATGAGTCTCCATGATGAGCATGGACCATTGGACTACTTCAGGACTGCATTTAGAGCTCATAATTTGTTAGTTTGACTGAAATGGTGATGAAGGTACTTACAGCCACCATGACTATCAAGACTGGGCATCAAGACCTGACATTGACTTTGTATAAGTAATTATAGCAAAATTATTTTATTTTATTTTTCATGACCATTTCCAGCATCTTTTCCTCTTTTTAGAATTGCACAGACTGTTTTTGTTACTGTATCTCTAGTAGTAATTATTCTTGGTTCTAATAAGCTGCACTGAATTGCTCTTCACTCATAGGCTGTTAGGGCTGAAACCCTTCAGCACTAATGAAAAGGCTAAAGTACTGTAAACTTAATACATGTATATATGTAAATATGTTGGTTTTAATGACATAACAAAATCAAATCATTTTTTAATATGTATTTCCAGCTTAGTTTTTATATATGGACCATATGCCAAATGACCATATTACCTTTTAATCCTCAACTTTCTACAGAAAATTTGATAAAAATTAGCTATTACTTTAAAGTTTATTTCACTAACCCCTCCCCTAACTATCAAATCACAGAGTACCAACTTTAACTAGGCAGGCATCTTGACAAATTTTTGGATTAAAGAATCTGGCATAATATTTTGAGAGCAGGATTTTTAAACTGGATACCCAGCGATATTCTAGAGTGAAATTTGTCCCATTTCCTTAAGCGAGGACACAAAATGAGAAGCATAAACAGTGTCACATCTGCTCTATGATATGTGGCTACAAGACTGAGTGAAGGCTTAGTTGGCTTTTGCACTTATATAAAATATAGCAAATTCACCATACAGCTCTACAGCTACAGAAATGTGTGATATCCTACTTTGTCGGGACATGTCAGAGGTATGTATTAGTGCTGCATCTGCCTTTTTCCTTTTTACCTTGGAGAACTGTACCTTTGAAATACAATAGCATGCATCAATAATAAAATCAGCAATTACTTTGAAAATGTAAATGTAAGTTGTTTCGGATTAATGACATTTTTAAACAGTTTATTTATTTATTTATTTTACATTTTCACCCATACAGACCTCAGAAAAAATATTTTTCATTTTAAATAATATGACATATCTAAGGTACAAATGTCATGTTACTTCTACTATTGGTGCTTAAGATAAAAACAAATGAAGGCAAGCACAAATTTTATATGCTCTTCTGTGAACCAGCAGTTTTAAAGCATTTAATTCCTTTACAGACTAACTTGCAGACTAAATGGTTATAAATATGGTGTCTGTTGCCAGGATAGTAAAAAAAAAGGGGCTATATTTGCAAAAAATGTCACCCAGAGCTCACATTACCACCAGTGTAAAGAAATCAGTGCTAATGCTAGTGCAGGGGAGAACTCCTTACCAGGGGCTTGAACTCAAAAGGTGGTTTTTAAAAGAGACTCAAGAACAACTTTCTAGACAGAGAGGCATGACTCTAGAGAGAGAAAGCAGAGGAAAACACCAGCAGTTTTTGTTTCTGTATCTCTTAGACTAGTAGTAATTGTGCTTGCTTCTAATAAACTGCACTGTATTGTTCTTCACTCATAAAGCAGTTTGGGCTGAAACACTTCAGCACCAATGAACAGAGCTAAAATACTTAATAGGTGGATATATGTAAATATGTTGGTTTTAAAGACATAAAAATCACACCACATACTATTTATAGCTTAGTTTTCATATGTGGACCATATGCCATGCGGAGTGAATGGTCCATTGTGAAATTAACTAATATTTATAACACATTATATCTTGCAATTTTCTTACAATGGTCTTATTACAGGAAATACTTGGTGGTGAATGGTGACAACATGTCAACTATATATAATATATAGTCATTGCTGTACTGTATTATATTAAAGCATTTCCATTTTTGGAGTAAAACATTTTACATTTTAATCATTTTAATCTACTTTCTACAAAAAATGGTAAAAAGGAGCCATTGATACAATTTTTTAACTGGATACCCAGCAATATTCTAAAAGTAACATTTAAAAGATCATATTACCATGCAAAAGTCACACAGAATAGGCACAGATGGGGCACTAGTGCAGGGGAAAACTCCTTACCAAGGAAACTCAAACTCACAAAGTGGTTTTGAAATCAAAACTCAAGAATCTTTTCTAGAGGGGAAGTATGTGACATGACTCCTGTGAGGGGAAGCGCACAAGGAAATGTCAGCAGGAGGCCTGACTAGAAGAGATCGAGAGAAGGGAAGAGAGAGAAAGAAGGAAAGGGAGGTTTTGGAGAAAACCTGAGTCTTTACAATTCACTGGCAAGAGTCCAGGGTGGCTGGTGAAACCCGCCAACCACACCTGCCCAGAGACAAGAACTCTGCACCTACTGGTGAAACAACCATGAGGACACCTGTCCAGGTGGTACACATAGCCCCTGATTGTCCTTACAAGGGCATATCTGCCACCCACTGCAGGCCAGACGCTATGAAGCAATAATTTCCTCTGTTAGATAGGGACTGATCAGAGGCGGAGCACTTGCTAACACCCTCTGCTGGCCTGGTGTAGCATAGCATAGCATAGCTTTGACTGCAGCCTTCTGTCTGTCTGCCGTAGTGCAGCAGTGAGGGCAGTGGCTGCTGCTCTTTGCCAGTATGTTGTGGGGCAGCAGCAGTACAAGGGCTACTACCTTCTGCTGGCCTGGCCAAGGTGCCACCCTTACAAGTGTTAATATCACGGTTGTTCATTTTGAGTGAGCTGAAGTGTTGGAGTTACTGTGTTTCCCATGTGTCTTTCTCATGCTCTTAGTGAGCTTTCCCAATGCTCTCCTTACTCATTATGGATGTGGGCTACAATAAACCATTTTCAAGTAGTATTTCTGTTAAAACAAACAAACAAACAATAAGAATAAGAAAACTAAAATTCAGAAGTGTGGCAAATGAAAATTTAAGCGATAATCAGTCAGGGAGAATGAACCAAACTTGGATGTTAATGTTTTTTGTATTTAAGAAAACTGCAATTAATTACTGCCCTTCCCTGCCGTCCCTGCTCTATTACATTCCTACTTTCACAAAGGTCACTGTATGTAATTGTCTTGCTATTTTTGCTCAGCTGTGCCCAGTTACAGCGATATTTTATAGGACGTCCAACTTTTACAGTGCCAAGAGTTCCTGCAGTAAACACTGAACAACATCTTTACATCATTATACAGCAATTTCTATTCTTACTGTAGTTTTCCTGAGTTCTATGTTCTTAACAATGTGTGATTTTATCTAAAAGGAGAAATTAGCATATCAGAATGACTCATCCATCCATACCCTTCCTTCCATTCTCTGACATATTTATAAATTGAAATGGATCTCTGAGTAAGCTGAGCATTTTACTCAGTCTTAGGTAAGGGTGGTGCAAGAGGGTGGAAGATCAGAATTTTATATAGAGCGATTGTTTCCTAATCTGAGCCTTTGACCAGCTATCTTCTCTATGAGTGCTAGGGACAGGGACAGCCGTGTTTAATAGCTTAACCCACTTCACAAAAAGGGCTCAAAAAGATAGTGTAGGAATGTGATATGTGCATGTAAAGACTGGCCCTGTGTCTGGGTCGCCCGCTTCTGATCCCGAATGTGATCTGCTTCCCGTGAGCACAGTGGCTGCACACAGAGCAGAGGTGGAAATCTGATCAGCTGAAGTAATGAGTTCAGAGACTCTCCTGTGCTGTCTACATCTTTTATAGGCCTCCGCTGGCCTGCTCACTTCTAGCTGCCTAAATACTTAATGACCGCACCAAACGCCAGTTTATGCCCTCTCGTATTCTCTCCCACATGCTACGCTACGCTCTCTCACTTCCCTCCCTCAGGTCATCCAAAGTTGCTGATGGTGAAAGAAGGTATTTAGCTGGTTTTGTTTACGCACCGTCTGAAAGCAATGTGTGGTTGTAATGAGAGCATAGTGCTTCAGCTCCCACAGGAAACAAATGAATAAAGTGAGGAAGCTCTTACCCTCAGCTAAACATCGTTTGAAAGAATGTTGCTATAGCAACCCATAAAATCATTGCAAGTGAGTGTTTGATTGTACATAAATGGAATCCTACTGCTATAATGCTCAAAGCATGCATTTAAGCTGCCTGGCTCTAATAACTAACACAAGTCTGAATTATTTATGTAAATTTGCATATTAAGTGCCCTGAATGTCAGCACCGCAACATAAGAGCACCACATCCAAATGTTCACTTAATCAGATCTGCTATAGCTTCAGCAAACTGTGGTGATCATCACATGGGAGCATAGCAGTGCTTTTACAATTTACTCAAATACTGAATGACTCAGTCCAGCAAAGTCTCAGCACTGTATATAACCAAAGCTGACACTGACAAGGACTGTAGCAGAGCATGTTCTCCATAAGCATTATTGTTAGTAGTAGTATTAGTATTAGTATTGCTGTTTTTGTTATTGGTTGGGTGTAGGCTTGGTTAATAAAGCCACTGTCCTGGATTTTAACAGCTTTTCCGTATGGGAGAAGTCTGGGCTGATGACTTAGTTTGGCCTCATAATGGGCAATTAGTGCCAAGCCAGGCAGGAAAGGAGGATGTGATGACACTTCCATTCTACTTTGAGTGAGAGAGACATTATAAGCTCTGTGTTCTTACTGAACACACAGATCCTTACAGAGCAATTTATTGGCCCATTTATCAACATAGAGGTTTGTTTTTTCAGTGTTTGTGACTGGTTGGTTGTAAATTTAGCTAAATATGTATCATTTGTATAATAATCACAGTCAATAATATTATTCTGATCCAAATTCAGTTCAGATCCATATTCTATAGCTGCATTTTGCTTGATGATGCTATTTTTTAAGTTAGCAATATTACTTATTGTTGCAGCATTCAGCACTGTTAACATCTACATAGCACACTGGCACCCTTCTTCTCATGTACCAGTCTTTATCCTTCATTTGCATGCAGACCTTTTAACCCTCCCATATTTTCTGGGTCTCTCCTGTGCTGTATTAATTCTTCCTTCCATTTCAATACTTTTCCATTAATCTTTTATATTTTACCTGCCCTTGTCATCCGCTTCCATCTCCCCATAAATAAAAAAATTGATTAAAGCTCAATGTTGACAGATTTGTTGTTATATTTCCAAGTGTTATTTTGAAGTATATACAAACGTACATCGTCTTTATGGTGTTTATATAGTCGATATTTAAGTGTAGTCTTTTTTGTTGCATACGTCTTTTTTTTAAGTTTAGATTAAAATTGAAGTGGGCATAAAAGGGGCCTGAGCCTCCCATAAGCATAGAGGCAACTCATAAGAGAGACAAAATGTAACCAGGGAGCTCTGTCTTCTTTATTGATTTATTGATTGATTGTTAAGTTTATTAATTTGAGTTTCGACTGTGTTGAACATCTGGTTAAATTACCTAATCACCCAGCCCCAGTTCTAACACACCTGTTGCACCATTTAAGGTAGAATGGAACATCTGAAACCGACTTCAGGCTTCAGGTAGAAAATACATGATGTCATCAACTGTGCTATAAAACAAGGCATGTTTTCATGTACTGCTGTTTGAGAACATGCAATAGACGAGTGTCACATTAGACTACATATGTAATACTACACAACATCCATTCTATGACTGGAATTGTTACCCAGATGTACAGGAAACTGAACTATATTCTATATTCTATAACGATTCTATTTTTTTCTTAATTTGTTTAAATATGGACTAAAAATATGGACTAAAGCTGAGGTGCTCATCAGTGCACCAGTGAACTCAAATCAAATTTTCATATTATTTTCTTTGTTGTTAAATTTACATAGATATAAAGATAAACTTTGGGATCCACAATGACATCGGAATCATATTGATATTTGCAGATATTTGTTGAATCACCATTTTGATTTGACCAATATTTGATGAACTCTGGAAAACTATAGGATGCTCTGGAAAAGCAAGAATGTATAGGTAATGCTAGAATATAATGCTAAAATACATATTCTAGTTATATTACTTTCCTTTTTAAGTTTGTAGAATAAAATATAAGTTATATCCAAGTTATAGTTGTCTAATCCAGGTTGATATAGTCCCCCTTTCTGCACTTTTAAAAATCTTTTTCTGCATCAGCATCTCCGGATATGTACATGAAAAATAGAGATTGCAATGAGATCAATTTGCAAAAAATCTGCACTTTTTAAAAATGGTGACAATATCCATTACACAATAATATACACAATATTGTGACTAGTTAAGGACAGGTTATTATTTGCATATATCATCCATCTCTAAAGTTACCAAAAATCTCGTAACTGTAGAGGTAAAAAAAAGTAGAATAAGTTAATGTAGCACTGACTTATTCCAAGTAATTTTGGAATCGTAATTGGTCTCATTTGTCATGAAACATTCACACAATGTAGCTGCAGCTGTAGTCCATCTGTTGATGCACAGTTTGCATCAGAGATCCTCTGCCCATGCATCAGTGGTCAGATTCTGATCACAGAACCACCCCAAACAAAACCACTGTGTATCTTGTATCAGTGCCACACACAACTGCACCACTGCTATGTCAGTGTCAGAGCTGTCCTCTGATACCTAGAAAACAGGAATCTTTTGGTCAGACACTGAAAGGGGTAGAGGAGGTGGAGCTACTTTTTCTGAAGTATAAATGAATAAGTATTTACTATAAATTAAAACTATAAATTATGAGGTTTTTGGTATCTATCTATCAAAATGAAGGGTGATGAAGGAAAGGTATAAAAGGCAGCAGAGTGCCTTAAGCATCTCTCACAATCACAATCTTGGCTTGAGCAGCCTCAGCGTTACTCACTCTCTCAGTGACTCATCCTGTTCATTCATAGGGAACACTGTTTACTACTGCACTGCTTTCAGTGAGATGGATGGATGTTGTCCCATGGCTGTACCTCCTTCTGTTTCTGCAAGTACTTCATGACTGCGGCTAATTCATGTGTAGCTAATGCATTTGCCAGTGAGCAAGCAGATAGACAGTGTTTCCTGGGGTGACCGACATTTTTAACGTTAGTTTCTGTTTCCTGGTCTTTTTTATTTCGGGGTGGGCTCTTCTTCTGTAGTTTCCATGGCAACAACTCAAACTACCAGGATCTCCCCTGCCCACCCCCTTTGGGTTGTACTGTGTGTGTGTATGTGTGTATGTGTGTGTGTGTGTGCGTGTGTGCGTGTGTGCGTGTGTGCATGTGCGTGTGTGGTAACAACTCAAAGAACCGGGACCTCACCTGCCCACCCCCTTTGGGTTGTGCTGAGTATAAGTGTGTGTGCAAGAGAAAGTGTGTGTGTGTGTGGTTGTGTGTGTTGGGAGTGGGGGTGGAGGGTTCTCAGAGGTAAGTGGAGCTGCTTTTCTCTTAATGGCTCAAGCTTTTTCACCACCATTCAGAAATGCACGGAGGTCACCATGGTTACCAGCAGACCCATCCACCGTATGGTTTTCGCATGCCTGTCTGCTGTCGTGCTGAACGGCCTTAAGCACACATGAAAACCCACACACCCTCTCATCTTGTGCCTACTGCTGCTGTGAACTGCGCTGTAGAAGTGTCCCCTTGTAAACTTGTTGGGCTTTGCATTAAATACACTGTCTCTTCTCCTCTGTGTTGTATAACTTCCATTTCTTGCTTTGTCTTCTTTGTGCTGTCCAACTTTTTCTCTTGCTCCGTTAGGACCAGGAACTCCTCCTCCTCCTCTTCGATAATAATAATAATAATAATAATAATAATAATAATAACAACAACAATAACAACAACAACAACAACAACAACAATAATGAGCTGGTAATGTGTATTTTAAACTCTTCTCTTTTCTCTTGCAGTCC
>JBBIGC010000020.1:4926529-4944177 GCA_037576955.1 Lepidarchus adonis
ACACACACACACACACACAGACACAGACACATATACACACACACACACACACACACACACACACACACACACACATATCCATATACTCACACACGCATCATACACATGTGCACACACACACATACACACACACACACCCTGCATACTTAAACTTCAGTTTTGAGTGAGTGAGTGAGTGAGTGAGTGAGTGAGTGAGTGAGTGAACAAGCGTGTGTGTGTGTATATTTATGTTTGTGTGTAGGTGTGTGTGTGTGTGTGTGTGTGTGCTTGTATTTGAGAAAGCAGAGGAATAAGAGAGGAGAGAGAGAGAGAGAGAGAGAGAGAGAGAGAGAGAGAGAGAGATACACAGAGATTGTGTATGTATGTCACTCACGTTGCTCATAGGAAGTATGTCACGCTTGTCCGCTCTCGTTGCCAGTTGCTGCTGTGTTTGATCAGTCGTTTAGTATTCTGTCCGAGTGTGCGTCTGTAAGTGTGTGTATGTTTGTGAGTGCGTGTGTGTGTGTGTATACTGACACATTGTCATCACAGGCTTTGGCTGAATCACTCGTCAGCTGTCACTGCTATTCTGGCACACAAGCGCAGTAGAGTATGATGGTGGAGATAAGCTTCAGCTCTATTTTACACTCCATTATTTTGTTCCACGTTATCATGGACTTTCACTCTGTAAAAAACAACCTGAACTGTTCTCAAATGCTTCTTCTTTGTTTCTTTTCATGTTTATCCACAGGTTTTATTGAGGAGCTTCACTGTTTGTCCAGATGAATCCAGACACACCTTCTAATTAGCTGCTTCAAGGAGCATCCAGATTTCATGCGCAAACGCACACAGCTTGTAAGTTTTAGTCTGTATACAAAAGCATTTTTCAGCATAATTCAATGGAACACTGTGGACCAGACATACATGAAAAATAAAACCCCATCCAATACCTTTGGGATGAATAGGAGTCACAGTTTGATCCAGTAATGATCTTCCAACGTTTAGTTTAAGGCTCCTGGAAGAGTAGAGGATGTTACTGCAAAGAGGACACAGACTCCCAGAATAAATAATATTTCAGAATAAAACACTGGAACTTTTGAAGACATAGTTCATCAGATTCTCCTAATTTATTCTGTGAGCTGCCAAAAATGTCTTCATAACAGTTCACACACCGTCTTCCATCAACTTATGTGTTTCAGGAGAATAGTGAAGGTGTAATTGGACATTTGAGCTCTGTTGAGTGTCTAATCTTATAGAAGCTAATAATGGAAGGACTAATGGTTCTAATAATTAAAAAGGTAATAACTTTCATTTATCATTATGAACATTGCTTCATGTTAATTGGACGCTGCTAACTTCCACTCATTGTAGCAATTTATACCTCTATGGTTCATTTGTTTCCCTTGTTTTCTATTGGCCCTATGGTTTCCTATAGAAGTCAGTTTTGACTCAATACTGGTGTAACTGGTTAATTAATATAATTTAAAATGTCTGCAGCTCAGTTGCATGCAGTGAACCCACAATTCAACTCAATACATTCTTAAAACGTGCCAGAAATGGGCGTGCCAAATGCTTTTAGTTTAAGGCCCCCTTTGTGGATGATAAAGAGCCACTCTGCCCCACTTATCTTTGCTCCCACCCATCTCCAACCCACCCAAATTTTTGTCCTAAAACGTTGTCAATTTTGCTAACTTTCTCACAGCTTCTCATGCAAGAAACATGATGCTGTTTGATGACACTACTGAAAACTTGCTGGTATGTAGGTTACATTTTAATAGTGTTTGTCATCTGCCATTTTTAAAGAAATACCACATTTATTCTACTGTTGATATGGCTAAAACCTAATAAGCTGATAATTATCTGTGGGGCCCTTAGCACCCTCCTGTGGCCCTCATAAGGCCACAGCCCACAGTTAAAAAGCACTACTTTAAAGAGCTATCTTTGTAAATGGGATGTGTAAATGTGAATAAAGCTTTAAAGAAAACTTCACAAAATGTAGAGTTTCTATATCAGTGAAAGTTTTTCCTAAAAGCTGTAAAAGCTAAGAACCGTTTGGGACACTTGTTTTATGCATGTATGCTCCATACTTTCATGTTGTAAATGAAGGTGCGTCCCTTGTGCTTGACCTTGACCGTGGCAAGTTTGTTATGATTATTCTAATTTCTGTTTCTGCTTGCTGATAATCAGTTTTCTGTATCAACTATGGCACAGAATTGGGGATTTTGAATAGTGCACTGCAGGTGTAATTTACAGCTTGGCTAAGGTTCTGAAAATATGATGTTGGGTGTCTTAATATGATGAGGGCATTATAGCAGAATAAAATCACAGTGCTTGAACAGTGGAAGAGAAATCACAGTGTTAGCAGCAAATTCACTCAGAATAGTCTATCACGTATGAACAGTTGCCTGAATAGTCCAAGGCAGCGAGCTGTGGGGTGGATCATTGTACATGCAAGTGCGTATTTTGCCATACTGTCATGTGCAGAACTTGTTTTGTAATTGTCTTATAACATTAAAAGTGAAGAGCTGTTGTTACTACAGAAACTAATATACTGTAGGTACAGAAAAGTATTCAGACCCCCTTACATTTTTCACTCTTTGTAATATTGCAGCCATTTGCTAAAATTATTCAGTGGCCTCCATAATCCCTAAATGGAAGATGTTTGGGATGACCAGAACCCTTCCTAGAGCTGGCCATCTGGCCAAACTGAGCTATCGGGGGGAGAAGAGCCTTGGTGAGAGAGGTAAAGAAGAACCCAAAGATCACTGTGGCTGAGATCCAGAGATGCACTCGGGAGATGGGAGAATCACTGTAGCTCTTCACCAGTCGGCAAAGTGGCCAGACGGAAGCCTCTCCTCAGTGCAAGACACATGTAAGCCTGCATGGAGTTTGTTAAAAAAAACACCTGAAGGACTCTAAGATGAGGAGAAATAAGATTTTCTGGTCTTATGAAACCAAAGTAGAACTTTTAGGTCTTAATTCTAAGCGGTATGTTTGGAGAAAACCAGGCACTGCTCATCACCTGTCCGATACAGAACAGTGAAGCATGGTGGTGGCAGCATCATGCTGTGGGGGTGTTTTTCAGCTGCAGGGACAGGACGACTGGTTGCAATCAAGGGAAAGATGAATGTACAGAAATGAAAGTACAGAGATATCCTGAACAAAAACCTTCTCCATAGTGCTCAGGACCTCAAAGATTTACCTTCTAACTAGACAATGGCCCTAAGCACACAGCTAAAATAACGAAGGAGTGGCTTCACAACAACTCAGTGACTGTTCTTGAAAGGTCCAGCCAGAGCCCTGACTTAAACCCAATTGAGCATCTCTGGAGAGACCTAAACATGGCTGTCCACCAACATCTACCATCCAGCCTGACAGAACTGGAGAGGATCTGCAAGGAGGAATGGCAGAGGATTCCCAAATCCAGGTGTGAAAAACTTCTTTCCCAAAAAGACTCATGGCTGTATTAAATCAAAAGGAGCTTCTACTAAACACAGCAAATACTTTTTACTTCTTAGGACCATGTGATATTTCAGTTTTTCTTTTTAAATCAATCTGCAAAAATTTCAACTATTCTGTTTTTTTTCTGTAAATTTGAGGTGCTGTGTGTACATGGGGAAAATGTTTTTATGATTTTAGCAAATGGCTGCAATATAACAAAGAATGAAAAATTTAAGGAGGTCTGAATACTTTCCGTACCCATTGTATATGCGTAGATGGAGAAGTTCTCATAGTATCTCAAAAATAAATAGCTGATTCTTCATTTTATGAATGTCTCTGTGTGTGTGAGAGTGTGTGTGTGTGTGTGTGTGTGTGCGCGCGTGCGTGTGTGCGTGTGCGTGTGTGTGTGTGTGTTTTAAACACTCATTTACCCCAGCCTTCATTTTTTTCTAATTGTTTCACTTATAAATGGCTGCAATGTAATTTGAATGAGGATATGAATCTTGCTGATTTTATCAGATAATTGAATGCTATTCAACGTAGCTGAAAATACATTAGGAGAATGCTGCTAAAACGATTATTTGGGCCTCAGTGATGCTGTATGCTGCCCATAGCCAGATGAATCCCATCAGCAATTTCATCTTATTGTGTGCTGCAGTGGCAAACCAGTGCCAGGCCTGGCCATTTAGCCTGTCTACTATATAGCATTCAACATGCTTCATGCTGTTTGTTGCTAAATGAGCTCCATGGCTGTGTTGACCGTCTAAGTCGCACTCTCGGAATTACATAATAGTGCAGTTAAACCTGGGCTAGCCCCTGATAACTCCTGCTGGCCTCGGTGTGAAGTTGAGCAGTAGGCTAAGCCCATACCTCGGCTAGCCCTGGGTCCTCTTGTTGCAAGCCTCTGTGTATTTATAGTGTACACCACGCTGGGCAGGACAGATGGCCAAGCATGATCCTATTAGCTCCATTAATGCACTCGGTGCTTGTGGACACTGTGCAGCATTCACCTGTAAGCCTCTCTTTTTCATTCCCACTCTCCATTATCCTGCATGCTCCCCTTGGACTTTTTCAGTATCCCATCCGCATTTACACATCCAGAGATAAAGCCACGAGAGAAATTCAGGTATGTCCACATTTTCCTACCCGACTCTGTGTACCAAGCGCATTGTGTTTTTTATTCAGCCTGTTAGCTTTAAGCCATATTGGTTTAGCTTGACTTGCCATGTGCTTTCATGTGTCTTTGTTTACTATCACAATTTAATTATTGTCTCTTGCACTAGAGTTATATGGATACATTACAGTGTAATTTCAGAACAGAAAAAAAAAATATGTCCCTTGGTTGCTTTCAGGTGTATTTCATTTACCAACCTTTGTGAAATTTCAGAGTCAAATATCAAACCGATCAATCCAGTTTGTGTTGTACAGCCCAGTTATTTGAGGAGGTCATTGTTTTTCATTAAGAATTCTATTTTGCATTATTTTATTAATGTGCCTTGGTCAAACCGGTTTTGTTCGCTAGAGTTGGGTCCTGAATTTTATGACAGACAGAATGAGAAGTTTCCAGCTGGTAGAAGTTACCAGCTAATCTAATCTAGCTAAGATTGCCATAGGAAACACTCTAACAGGTAAAACATACTATTGCTTGAAACATACTTTAGCTAGATAGCTAAATTGTGCACCAAATATAAAAACTAATGTAACAAATCATATTGCTTCTTTCTTTTGGAAACTTCATTAACAGAATCTTGGGCTTTACCTGTATTCTTTGTCCTTCAAACTGCAAAATGTTCTAAACCTAATAGTTGATAGCTTGACAGTCGTTGCCATATTGATTTGTTTGATGCAATTTATAATTTTCATATTAAAATGTAAATGTTTGTTTAGATTGCATTTCTATTTAGTCTGTCTAGCCAGGCCGGGCATCTCCTAGTCTGTCTGCCTTGCTTGCTTGCTTGCTTAGTTCTGTTAATGCCTGAGAAAAGTGAAAGCAAAAAACATTTATTAAGTTTGATAAATGTGTTTAAACATAAGTCTGGATTTGGGGCCTGTCCAGACTACTTACAGTCATGTGAAAGCCTGTGTGTTTTTGTAACATTCTTATTATGGATATTTAATCTCAATTTTAACAACACTGTGATATTCAAATAATACAACTTAATAACTGAAACTGACTGAAAAGACACAATCCTCTGTAAAAAAAAATCTTCTGGTGAGGAAACCTGAGCACATCAAGTGTACATCATAAGAAAAATGTTACTCAGCATTTTGAAGGAGATTTGCCCTATTTAAACCTCAGACATTTAGTTTGGTGTGCTCCTGACTGTTGAGGTGAGAGTGAACACCATGGTGAGATCAAAAGAGCTGTCTGATGCCTTCAGAAAGAAGATGGTAGCAGCTTGTAAGTCTGGTAAGGGATTTGAAAAAATCTCAAAAGAATTTGCAATCAGCCATTCCACTGTTTGGAAAATAGACTAGAAGCGGAGGACTTCCAAAACAATTGCCAACATGCCCAATTCTGGCTGTCCAAGCAATTTCATCCAGAGAGCACACAGCAAGCTCCAAAACCCTAAAATGTCATCACGGGACCTACAGCAGGCTCTCTGGAGTGAAGTTCTTTGACAGATGAGTCTTAAATTGAATTATTTGGGCATCAGAACAGAGGACATCCAATATAAACCAAACCTTGCATTCCAGGAAAAGAACCTCATACCAACTGTGAAGCATGGAGGTGGAAGGTGGAGATGCTTTGCAGCAGGACCTGGCCAACTCACCATCACAGAATCCACCATGAAAGTCGGAGGGTGCTTGTGACCATCTGTTTGAACATTAATGCGTAAGCGAAACTGGACCCTGCAATACGACAATGACCCAAAACATACCAGTAGATTCACCAAGGACTGAAAACTAAGAAATGGAGAGTTCTGGAGTGGCCGAGTCAAAGCCCAGATCTTAATCCCATTGAGATTCTATGGGTGACTTGAAGCAGGCTGTACATGCAAGAAAGCCCTCAAACATCTCACAGCTTAAAGAATTCTGCTTTGAGGAGTTGGTCAACATTTCCTCAGACGGATGTCAGAGACTGGCAGATGCTAAAAGAAATGTCTCACTTTTTTAGCCATAGGGTGTAACACTAGGGAAAACGGTGTCCTAACTTTTTTTGTTAATATCTTTTGTTTAATGGATAAATCAAGGTAAAATTTTGTTGTTTACCTGTAATTAAATCACTTTTTGTTTTAGAGATAAACAAAAACAAGATTAGACATTGATATGTGAACATTCCTTATTAAAGAAATGAATTTCTAATTTTTTCACATGACTGCATGGTCATGATGTCCCTATCAATAAGTGGACATAACTTTTAAAGCAGGACATGGTTAGATAGTCTCTCACTCAAGGTTTAGCTTTAGCTCTGAGATTAATGCAAGATTGAAAACAATGGCTTGACACTGACCATTGATTAAATATTGGGTCTAAGTGGGCATACTGAGACAAACAGTTTTAAAGGAGGGAAGACTGTAGAGATAACAGTGATGTATTTGGTTTGACAGTGTGGCAGTGCAAATGGTTGACATGACTCACAGGTTAGCAGAATTTTGCTTAGAGCCCCAGTGAACTTAAGAAAAGTTCTAAAGTTTGGAATTGGAATCTTATTGATTATTATTACTGCTTATTGGAAAACCAATCACAGCCCATTAGCAGTCCAGAGTCAATCAAAGTGAATGCATTTGTCAGTGATTGGCACACAGAAAAGCCAGTGTTTTTAGTAGATTTTTAAGTTTTAAGAGTAAGAAATAAGAAGGCTTTCAATCTAAAAACTAAAGTTCAACACCCTAGAGCATCAGAAAATGGTTTAGTTTAGTTGTTTGACTATGAATAGCTGGTTTTCTGTTGACCTGCTGTACTATTCTGTGCAAATCTAGCACTTATTAACAGCTGTACTGTTTTGTAAAATGTCTTCATTTACTTATTTATTTAGTTTTTGATATATTTATTGCACACATCTATTATCCACACAATTTATGATTGTGTGGATTATTTGTAACAGAGAGACACATCTGTCAGCTCATGTCTAGAAACATAAGTTAGCAAATATAAAATACAATCCAGTTGAATAATTGACTCTACCCATTTATTTGTATATGACCAGTATATGGTCATTTGTTCTTGTGAAGTAACTATATATAGTACATGCCAAATATTGTGCAGTAATTTATGCACTAGCTTATAGTACTGTATATAGTCACAGCTGGTGGCACAAAACCTTTGCAAATTGTTCAAAATGAACTGAAATATCATTATATTAAATTGCATTGAAGTTATTGTAATGTAAAAGTAAAGAATGTTTTTTTCTCCTGTAAAGTTCAAAACACCCACAATAATTAACTTTTTTCAACAAAATGTATGTGCTTAGATCATACCATATATATTATACTGGGTATATAATTGATTTGTGTGTATGAAGCTGAAAAAATGATTATAAATATGTTATCTATTTTCTAGATACCATCCAGTAAGAAAGATATTTCCATCCAAAGATTAGTAGGAGCTCCAGACTATAAGCCAAAGTCACATTATCTTAACAGCCTATGGATTTCTGCCATTGGCTGAGTGGCCAGTATCTTAATTGTCTAAATCAAACTAGCTGGTTTATACCTCCAGATTACCCCCAAAAAGTCTTTCAAATAGATTCTGAAGAGGAGCGAGAGTGGAGAAATGCTCTTGTTGAGTACTCATTGAGTACTTTTGACAAAAATCCTCTGCTGCAGTGTCGATGAGAGTTCTTTGTGAGGCGCACAGTTCTGTGGTCTTCAAGACTTCAAGTTCACACTACTGATTTTTTTTTTCTTTCAATTTTTACACTCAAAATGGATTACTCCTTTCAGGGGTTGTGAATGCGTCTGCTCATGGGACACCACTCAAGGTTACATCATTTGCTTCAAGGTGTGTGTTTTTTCATACATTCCTGGAAGAGAATGGAGGTAGTAAATGGGGCGAGACAGATCTCTTCTGTATTTTTTCGGCTATGAACTCTGTTTCATCCCGGCCTGATAAACCATTATAACAGACCGTCTCCATGGTGGAAACTCTAACTACAAGTAAGGGTGACCTGTGCTCTAAGCCAAGACCTTTAACATGAGGTCATCTAAAGTCCATCTGAGGCTGAAAGTCAATGTCTTTTTACCAAGATACTATGATTTCCTCCTGTAGGTTCTGACTAAGAATAAAGGCCACAAGTCAAGAGTGACTTCAAAAAATATTCCCAAAATAATACATTTTGTTGAAGTTTATAATATAAAAAGAATAATGATCATCCTTCACAGTATCTATCTTTATATTTAATAAATAGCTAGCAGTGTCACATTTAAAATCTTACCATCAATATTAATAAATTCAGTTACTCATCCAGTTAACCAGGACTAATTATGCTCTTTTGTTAATAAAATATCAAGTTGGTTAGTGGCCTTTGAGTACCCAAGATATTCTCAAAAAAGCATTTTATGGCTAAATATTATGTTAAAAATAAATATTGTCATGTTGCCCACTTATCAGTCAACACACTATGCTGCAAAAACAGCTTGCTTTGAATTAATTTATTTTGCAATGTCATTAAAGTGACTCATTTACATAAACATCTCCCCAGCAGTTTAGTCTGCACATTCATGTTGAAATTATAAAAACTCTTTCATATGAGTTTTATGACTTTATGAATAAAACACAAATCAGTCTGGACAAAGATCTTTTACATATATCAGTCTTTAGGGCCCAGAAACAGAAAGAACCTTTTAATTGGTTATGTCTCATTAAAATTAAGAACAGATCTCATCTATGTGTCTTGATTAAACATTCAAACACATTTGAGTTATTACGAGCCATGCATTTTGCCTAATTCCCTCTATTGTATGTGTTTGAATTAAAGCAAAGTGAGAAATTCTTTTGTCTGCTGAGTTCAATTGTTGGCATTAATACCTTTACATGAAATCACAATTCTTTGACTGGGTCGCTCTTTTGAATGCTGGGAATGGTATTTCTACTGTATTAGACTCTAATGAATGCATGGCTGTTTAAGCTCATCAGAGGACTGAGTACTGTTGGCCTTCTTCCACTCTCTCTGGAGGAGGAGTGAATTTTCTCTGCACAATGCTCTTCGAACACACTAATCCCAGCCATCCCTCTCCCCACACACACACACACACACACACACACACACACACACACACACACACACACACACACACACGATAAATTGTATAATAAACCCTTTGTGAGCAGAGGATTTTAGACATACTGTTTGTGAATGTGCATGTAATGGTATGAACATAAAAATCACAAATGAGCCCTGTATCAGGAAGGAACACTCATGTATACTGTATATATGCACATCCACTTCTGACAATGGCTGCTTCAGTACTAAAACCCTTATTAATGATATTACATGAATTCTTCTCCAAGTGATAGACTTTTAAATAAAAAAGTAATTCTAAAGTCATAAAGAGAGAAAAAGAAAAGCAAAGAAAAACACTGAAATGTGACATAATGGACTCTGTGAGAGTTTTCCATATGAAAGGACTTGCTGGACAGTGCTGAATAGGGCACAGATTAATATCTTACCTGAGCTAAGGACCACACAGACAATGCCCTGGCTTCAGCATACTCACCACCAATTTCACTGATTTGATTTGCCTAACAAGTGTAGCCCAGACAGAAAAATCATTCACTATTAATAATGCATAACTTGACCTGCTAAGCTGTTTCTCATTATAAAGTTTATACTCAACATCCTTACACTCTTACTGCTTCTGTTAGACGTCTGAGGTCATATGCCATTTAGAACACATTTTGTTATATGCAATAAAAATCTGTAATTCGCTTGAACCTTTATTTATCTACCAGACTCCCAAAGAAAATGTGCTTAATATTTTCACAAATTAATTTAAATGTATTTTGTAACTACACACAATTTTACAGTTTGATACACTACAAAACAATACAAAAGAAAAAAGTTGGGTCTACAGTTGTGTTACATGACCTTGTCTTTTTAAATGGCTATTTTTTATTTGTCCCCGAACTGAGATAGTAATTGTTTCAGTTTTTCCAAGTATAATTTTTGCCCATTCACCCTTCATACCAGACTTTAGCTGCTTAACAGTCTGTGGTCATTGTTGTATGATTCTCCTCTTCATGATGTGTTATACAGTCTTATGCAAAAGTTTGGCCACCCCTTAATAAATAACAGATTTTGGTGATTTTGTAATTGAAAAGATGTTAACACAGTCACTCTAGGACATGGACATCTGACATTTACTCGAAAGCTTAATGTAACATATGGTTCCATTTCCATCAGCACTTCTTAATGTTATTCTCATTGCGTAGTAATGAATGTATCAGTACTGTAACTGTATAAAACTGATATGTGTTAAATATCGCCCAATATAAGATAATGTGTCCATGTTATGTGCACAAGTCCTAAGTCACATGGACTTTTACCTCACTGGCTTATAATTCTTAACTGATTATTGTACTGTATGCACAGATTGTCAATATAATGTGTTGGGAACAGAAAATAATTCTAAACTGTTCTTTTGAAATGTGTCTTATTATAGCATTATAAGTTCAAATGTTTTTGGTCACAGCTGTGATTTACATAAATAACAGATTTTGGTCATTTTGTAAAATTGTAAAATTTAGGACATGGAAAGAAGTACACAATATTTTCAGCAAACATTGATGCATAGTTACTTTTTATGCCATGAAACAAAAAAAATAATTAAAAAAAAATATTATGGCACTGTGCAAACGTTTGGATACCCCAAGAGTGACAGATTCTTTTTACAAGGTTTCAGACCTTAATCAGCTTATTAGATCTAGCTGACATTAGCAAATGTCAGCTGGTGCCAATTTCAAAGCTTCACAAATACACATGACTCTTCAAACTTTGTGCACACACTTGTGGACACTTAACAACCATGTTCTCAATCATGATTCTTCTAAGCAGCTGTGTGAAACTCTGAAAATGAAAGTTATTGGTGCCCACAATGCAGGAGAAAACTACAAGAAGATAGCAAAGAGTTGTTAGCTTGCAGTTTCCACAGTGAAAAATGTAATTAAGAGATGGCAGTTCAGGGGAACTGTGGAGGTCAAGATAAGATCTGGAAGACCAAGAAAATGCTCAGATAAAACTGCTCTTATGCTGGTCAGAAAGACAAATCAAAATCCTCATTTGATTGAAAAGAACCTGCAGGAAGATTTAGCAGACTCAGGAGTGGTTGTGCACCGTTTCGCAAGACCTTCATGAAAGAGACAGCAGAAGAAAACTTTTCCTGCATCCCCAGCATAAAATCCAACATCAGAAGTATGCAACAGAACATCTACAGAAGCCTGATGCATTTTGAAAACAAGTGCTGTGGACTGATGAAATAAAAATAGCATTTTTGGCCACAATCAGCAAAGGCAGGTTTGGAGAAAAAAGGAGCAGCATTTCATGAAAAGAACACCATGCCAACCATTAAGCATGGAGGTGGATCTATCATACTTTGGGGTTGTGTTGCAGCCAGTGGCACAGGAAACAATGCACTAAATACCAGCAAATTCTGTAAGCAACCATCACACCATCTGTAAAAAAAAAAAGCTGAAAAAAGGATGAGCTTCTACAACAGGACAATGATCCTAAACAAACCTCAAAATCCACCATGGACTAACTCGAGACGCAAGCTGAAGGTTTTGGAATGGCCATCACAGTCCCCTGATTTTAAACATCATTGAAATTTGTGGGTAAATCTTAAAAGAACTGTGCATTCAATGCGACCAAAGAATATTACAGAATTAGAAGTCTTTTGTAAGGAAGAATGGGAAAAAATCCCAAATACAAGAAATTAAAGACTTTTATCTTGATAAAGTGTTTGTATGCTGTGATATCTACCAGAGGAGGTGTTACTAAGTACTGATTGTGTAGGGTGCCCAAACCTTTGCACAGTGACTTCATAATGTTTTTATTTTTTTTTTAACTTTGTTCAATTTATGACATAAACAGTAACTATGCATCATTTGTTTTGTGTTTATATGTGTTATTTTTTTCATTTCCTAGAGAGAATGTGTTTGTATCTTTTCAATTAAAAAATGACAAAAATATGTTATTTATCAAGGGTGGCCAAACTTTTGCATAAGACTGTATCTGGACTGCTGGCTGTACAGTGAAGCACATGGACTCTCAGTTTATGCCATGCTGTTGCAGTGCTTTGGCCAGCTTTTGCTGATTACAGTCTAGGTGATCTTTATATCAAATCATTTTTCCAAAAACAAGCTAAAATGTGCATTAATCTGAATAAAGCAAACAGTTCAACTTCACTTTTGGTCTACTGAGATGAATTCAGTCCCAGAGAAGTCCTGATGCAGTGGTGGACTGTATTAAGTGAAAACCTCTTCCAAAGTGCCCTGAACCCATATGGCTTTATTTATCACAGCCCTACACTGACCAATATTTTTTTGATTCTCTGAATCTTTTTACAATGTTATTTTCTGTAGATGGCAAAGAACCTAAATTCATTGTAAACCTGTGATATTTTTTCTCATTGACAATTTTCTCAAGTATTTTGTACAATGTGATGATCCTTAGCCCAACTGAGCGTTGTGGATGCTCTGGTTTTGATGGCCTTCATTTCTTAGCAGTTAACCTTCTTATTATGCAGGGTTTAAAAACACTGCAAGATATTATATAAACTCCTTATTCTAATTTTAACCCATTCTGACTTTTTCTGTGTTGCACTCATCAAATTCTAAATGTGTTTAGAAAAAACAATCAATTAAAACATTAGACGTATTTCTTTTAAATAAAAGTGCAAAATAATTTACAAATTGCAGATTTTTTAGTTTTACTGCAGAAACATGTTTTATAGTTATCTGGATGCCCGTGTAAGGATGCCCTGTAAAGTCATCTCCATTATGCCCTATAGTAAATAGGAATGTAACAAAGCTAATACAGTTCATCCAGTGTATATTTTAGTGTCATATTACATGTAACAATAAAAGAGTCTACATGTTTTTGTTGTGGTTTGGATAATACAGTAATTAATTCATTAATTTAGAAGGTTCATTTACACTGCCAAAGTTAACGCCAGAAAGTGATATAGAAATTTTATACAAATTATATTAATCTATCTCACAGAGAAATTATGGTCGGATACAGACTACAATATGTGGCCTGGTCATTGACTACAAAATGATGACGTAACAGCTGAGATCTATACTCATTTTTAAGAGGCCAGACTGGCTGGAGTGTAGAGGCAGAAATAATTACACTTTCTCCTGCAAGCATCCCAGGAGAGCAGCATAGGAAAAAGTATGGACTAAACAATGCAAATGTGTGATTGCTTTGAAGCGATTGATTTTGATTAAGGCCCTTCCTCTGCCAAATCTCAATATCAAACACGGGAATTACGCCCTCCACTCACTAATTGTTACAACACTGCCGCCTCAGTGGGAGAGGGATTAGCATTTCTGCATAATGGAGCCGTGAGTTGTGCTTCTCCACTAATTGTGTGTTTTTCACCACTTTCTGGCGCCGCTTGTCTGAATCTAAAGATGTAGACATTAATGCCCCATGTTGAAATAAACTGGTTCTACAGAGTTGTTTATGGTAATGATCAATCAGTAGATGCACTGTTAAATAATTTTAACTGAAAGAGCCAAATGAATCAAATGAGTTTCATGCTAAAGTGAGACAAAACACAACAGTTTTCTTGCTTTATTTTTTAAAAAGTAGATCAAGAATCACTTGTGTAAGTGTAAGTGTAAGAATGGGAAATGTCAAGACTCTGCACTCTGGATATTAGTTGTTAGCAGAAGGAAGCATGAAGTGCTCTAAGATTTCCTGATAGATGTTGCGTTGACTGTGGACTTCAGAAAACACAGTGGACCAACACCAACAGATGACATGGCGCCCCAAATCAGCCTCAGTCCTCACGTTATGAAGCGCTCCCAAATTCTTAAATTGATATTGCTTGGCTGCAGTTGTCCCTGTTGCTGGTGCACCTTTTCCTACCACACTTTTTCATTCTGCTCAACTTTCTATGAATATGCTTGGATGCAGCACTCTGTGAACAACCAGCTTCTTTAGTGATTACCTTTTGTGGTTTACCCTCCTTGTGGAGAGTGTGTGTCAGTGACTCTTCTGAGCATCTGTCAAGTCAGCAGTCTTCCCCGTGATTGTGTAGCCTTCTGACCCAGACAGAGACCATTTAAAGCCTCAAAAAACCTTTGCAGGTGTTTTGAGTTAATTAGCTGATTAGGGTGTGACACCATGACTATCCATGATTGAACTTTTTCCACAATATTCAAATTTTCTGGGTTTTATTATCTGAAATTCCAAAAAATAAAGGCTTGACATTTCACTCTATGTGTAAAGAGTCTATATAATATTCATATAATAATCACTTTCTGAAATGTATAACTTTTTTTTTTTTTTTTACACTTTTCTAATTTTCTTAGCTTTACCTGAACTTCACATGATCAAACATTTAAAAATGGCATTAAAGTTTACTGAATTAGAAAAAAACAAGGTGATGTTGATGTGACACGTTAGGCTGCACACCTGTGCTGAAAGACACACAGAGAGAGAGAGAGAGAGAGAGAGACTAATGGCACTGGTCAGGTGTTAGAGTTAATCAGCATGACTTGAAAGTGAGTAGAGAGAGGGAGGGGTAGAGAGAGAGAGAGAGAGAGAGAGAGAGAGAGAGAGAGAATGTATATCAGAAAGCACCTCTCACTCGAGAGGCTTAATGCATCTGAAGCTGTTCTCATTGACCGGAGCAGCGAGTGAGCCAGGGAAATCGACCTGCGCTCTTAGACAGCTTTTCTTCAGCCTGCCTGGCCCTGGTCATTCAGCAGCCCATTAGAACACCATACGACCTGTCTGTGTTGAGAAGTTAAGAGAGAGATTAATAAAGCAGATGCATTAAAGTGCTGATTTCTTACATGACAATGTCACAATAAATCACATGGCCTGGAATTCAGGTTGTGATTGTAAACATTTACTCAACCAGCAATTCTTCTGAAATCATTGGTGCTCTTAGAGTTTTTTACCTTTGCTGTTATAAAAGTCTTTTTGGCAAAGACTTTACACTCTATGTTTGAACACTGCGATGAATATTTGGTTATATTCAGTGATTCTGAAGATTAAATGTGATGATCAGTTCTGGATCACAAACACCACTCAAAGAATGGGGGCTTTGATGATGTAACACATTTCACATACTAACATCCAGGGGATCTGCCATTACTGCAAGGGTGATGAGAACTGAGAGTTCTTATGTTTTTCACAGTGTATGTAGAGTGTCACTAACTGCTAATGCATGTCCTACTCCACATGGCCCATATGTTTCATTGTCAGCAAAAGTTTGCATCCTATGAGTAATTCTGAGAACTGCTGGCTACTTGTTTATTTTTAACCAACCATTTTTTTCTGCTTAATGGTAAAGTAGTGAAGTGAGAACCTTGGAGTTATTATGACATTTGAGTCCAGTTCTCAATCACATTATAGCAGAGGTCCAATTAGAGGAGAAAATATGCATCGATACGCATCAGCACAATATGTAGTTCTAAGGAAACTCTTTAAAAACAGCTCCATGAATATAATTGAATCAGCTTACTCAAACTGTCTGTTTAATAAAACAGCACATGATACTTTTTAAAAGCAATTTAATGTGTTAATGGGCAGGAGTCCAAAGGAGCATTGGCCTTACCTACTCTGGTTAGTGTCTGTTAGCTAATGAAATACCAATTTTGGTACCAATTATTCTGTTTTTACTACAGAATTATGTTCAAATTAAGATCTATGTGGTTTTCAAAGGCTTCCATAAGAAAAGTTAAGCCTGGAAGATTTGCAGTAAACAAAATGGCTTTTGGGCTGCACATTTCTAGAGACTCTTCTAGAGAAACTACTTTTTTTCCCCCAAAGAACTGCAGAATTTAAAGAGATTTGTTCATTGTTTGTATTTGCACTACTGTGATGAATGCTGGACATCAACTGGCCAATGAATGACATAGCAACTGCATATAAAAAGATGAAGATGTAACATGTGATTTGTAGTTTGGAAGCAAGTGCAGACTAGACCGAAATAAATGCTGAGGTTTTTAATCAAGCTAAACAAGACACTAAACACATGACCAAACTCTACATACGAAAGTTGATTCACAAAAGACAAGTCATAACCCACAGGACTAAAGCAAGGGGGAAAAAAGCAAAGGACTTTGACAAAAACAGAATACAGGGGCAAAGCTAACCATAGCAAATAAACATGAAGACAAGGACAACACAGGACTTACACCTAGACTGAACCAGGGCAAAAGACTAAAAAAAACCTGAAACATAATACAGAACAGAACAGGGCGCAGGAACACAGACGAGACTGCTGTAAATGCTACCAGGCAGACCTACAGGCAACAGTGCAAACACACAAAAGTCCTTGGGCACAGAATGCCCTCCTGGAATTGTGATCTGCTACAGAGACCAAGGGACTTAAATACACTGGGAAATAAGGAACAGCTGAGGTAGGTAAGACAGAACATGTGACACATCATGTGACAGACGAGACCCACATGGCAGGGAGACACTGTTACAGAAGATGTATATCAACCTGCACTTTACTGTCTGTTCATTTATCAATAATTTTCCCACTTTTTTACATTATGGTTAACAATTCATTTCAACCAATCCCTGTACACTTTTATCTAGACTAGTCATTGTATACGCCCTATCCACCTTTCCAATACAGTATATAAGAGTGTACAAACTATTTTAATCCTCTTTATTCTTCAGTGTTAACTAACTAATCTTCCGCTTGTACCTTAATTACTAGTGTTAAATATGTTATTATAAATAAATTGTCAGGGTGGATGGTGGTGGAGTGGTTAGCACTCACAGCATGAAGGTCCTGAGTGTGATCCATGCTTTGGTCAAGGGTGTCTTTCTGTTTGGAATGTGCAAGCTCTCCCTGTGTTCACGTGTATGTAAGTGTGTTGGGGGAGAGGAGTGTTTCCTAGACCTTATTCATCAGATATTCATCAGTGTTAGATGGCTACTTTATTGAGTTGGTGTGATTACAAAGTAAGACAACCAATTAACTTTGAGCGAAATGCATCTGTTGATGTTCCCAGTGTGTGTGTGTGTGTGTGTGTGTGTGTGTTGGCATGTTTTTGTGTCCAGTGTTGAAGTTAATATATTTGTTAATCTT
>JBBIGC010000020.1:5013803-5023879 GCA_037576955.1 Lepidarchus adonis
AGAATGTGTAGACCATGCTTCAGTATAGAATGTGTAGACCATGTTACAGTATGGAATGTGTAGACCATGCTTCAGTAAGGAATGTGTAGACCATGCTTCAGTATAGAATGTGTAGATGATGCTTCAGTATAGAATGTGTAGACCATGCTTCAGTATAGAATGTGTAGACCATGCTTCAGTATAGAATGTGTAGATAATGCTTCAGTATAGAATGTGTAGATAATGCTTCAGTATAGAATGTGTAGACCATGCTTCAGTATAGAATGTGTAGACCATGTTACAGTATAGAATGTGTAGATAATGCTTCAGTATAGAATGTGTAGATAATGCTTCAGTATAGAATGTTTATAAGGAATCTCTTTTTGTCTTAGACTGCAACTCACACATACACATACACTCTGAGCTCGGCTTTAAGGATGCTCCATGTTTGCTCCTATAGATATCATCCATCATGTAATATTGGTTTCTGTGTGAAGCTTGAGGGTTAACATCCTGAGTAGGGACTCTGAACTTCATATTAGTTTTTCAGGTGTACTTATTTTAATCTTGGTCTGCATTCTGCACCCGAGTTCAGGTTCTTGTCCTCATGTTTTACATGTGTGTATGTGTGAGTGGAACAGAGGGAATGAGTGTGTCTAGCAGAGCCAGATTTGAACAGTCATGAAGAGTTAGCAGAATGAATGGACTATAGTATGTGACAGTACAGAGAGAGGAATGGTGGGTGTATCAAGTGTGTGTCTGTGTTTTTTGAGGGCATAAATGTCCTTGATGTGTGTGTGAGGAAGTGAAAAGAGTAGACAACAGATATGACTGAACACGGCTTTGATTGGTGGAGAAGACTTTTAGCTTGTATATATAAGTTTGAGCACCCCTGGTCAAAAGACACATTAGCAGCATCAACAAAGAGCACACTGCTTTGAAATGGAGTTATATAATATCTGTTGAAGAGGACCACGATTGAAGCTCCTCCTCCTGTGTAATGCCCTGTAGTCTAATTAATTCATTTCTTGTTGCTTTTCTTATTATGAAGTTTTCCCACCCCACCCCATTGCTCTCAGCTTTGTCTCTATCTATTAAAGTGTTCTTGCTTATATCGAAGCCACCCAGAACTCCAGCCCAAGTTCTTAGAGGTCTTGCCTCTCTTAGAGTATCTTTTTTTACTGGTGCATGTTCATGTAACAGCAAGAAACAGTCAATTCTTGAACATAATGTGATAGAAGCAGGAAAAGAAGGCAGGATCTGAGTGACAGTTGTGGCTAAATGACATGGTCAGAGCATCTCCAAAATGAGAGTTCCTCAATGCAGTCATTTGTTAATATCAAACGTTGATCAAACAATAAAATTCAGTGAATGACAGGGTTGTAGTCTCAAGGCTCATTGATGTATTTTGTGAAAGAAGTCAGCTCTGGTCTGATCCAACAGAAGAGCTACTGTAGCACATATTCCTGAAACAAGTAAATACTGACTTTGACAGAAAAGTAACTAAACACAGGCTGGCCACAGTACCCATGCTGACTCAAATCACCTACTGTACATACATGAGCATCAGAACTGGACCATTAAGCACTGGAAGATGTGTCACTTTGGGAGGATGGCAAGTCAGCAGAGGCGGTGTGATGCTCTGGGCAGTGTTCTGCTGGGAATCCTTGGGTGCTTCATTCAAGAATGCTACTTTGACACGTACCTACACATTGTAGCAGTACCCTTCATGACAACAGTATTCACTGCCTTTCTCTGTCTACTCTATATGCGCCCACATTACAACAATAATAAACAAACAAACAAATAAACAAATATATAAATAAATGAAAATTGAAAAATAACATGAACAATACATAATTTGACCAGGGTTGCTCAAACATTTGCATATGGCCGTGTGTGTGTGTGCGTGTGTGTGTGTGTGCGTGTGTGTGTAGGTGTGTGTGTGTGTGTGTGTGTGTGTGTGTGTGTATGTATGTGTGTGTGTTTACACCATTTCTCATGCTCATGGCTTATGTGTTGCTCTGCTCTTGTCTCCATTCATGCTTCATTCCAGACTACCACTCAAATGCAGTGGAAGGTAAAGAACTTTGCATCCATCTCACTGCCCTTCGTCCTATGCTCACACACATGCTCACATCCTCAAATGTACATTCTGACCCTTGAGTCACTGGCTGTCCACTCTGCTGTACCTGCATGCTAACAGTGTGGTCAGTACACACAGAGTCAGTGACATAACTGTGCTCTTCTCCCTGCCTTTCTGCTTTCACACCCTGAGGTTTATACCTGTCCTTCCTCCTGTGCTTGCTCCACTTTTCCTCTCTCGTGCTGCAGAAATGATTCCGGCTGTTTCACATTTGTGCCTTAATACATCTTTGGGCAAAACTTGAAATCTTAAATGCCCTTAGCACACACACACACACACACACGCACACGCACACGCACACGCACACAAACACACACACACACACACACACAAATAACTCAAACATCACACCTCCGCTAATACTTTACACATATTCACAGAATTAAAACAGCAGAGGTCTCACTCACCCTATGTCCTGAGAGTTAATCCTGTGCTCCAGGTGCCAGAGTGACTGTGCAGTGCCAGGATACCCATTGTGCTGGGGGTGGATGTGTTGGTATGAGCTGGTCGCGCAAGAGCAGAATGGCAATTTGCCTCTTTTTAAAAACTGCCAGCGTAGACCATATGCCTGAAGTATGACAAACTTCTGACGTAACAGAGCCATATGTTCAAAGGCGTTAGACTATAATGGTAAATATAATGGCTTTTGCTTGCCCTCAGATGTGAATGATTTTTACATTTATATTACACTGCAATATAATGTTATATAGTTTTAATATTAATAGTTATATTCATAATATATATTTATAATATTTATATTATAATGGTCTATTGTTGGAGTGTCTTGGTCAGATCCATTGTTTAATATTTGACTAACTAAGTTGTGCTGGTTTTACTAACCTTAATGTAACTGAAGTGTTTTTATTAAGGTAAACAGGTAAGATGCTGGACAGGTAATTGTATTAATTCATTTTAAATGCACTTTGTGTGTGTGCACATTGTGATGCTCTTTTATCCCCAAGTGAACATTTTTTATACTGCACAGTCTTTCCAGTCTATTGCCAAATCCAAATCTCCAGACTATCAGTTTAACTGATGTTATATGGCATTCACGGAATTGCTAGTTCATCATGTCAGATCTCCAAAGTGGCAGGGCTGTGGGCATATTTAATAAGAGGGCACTTCACTTATATTAATATCAAAATCGCACACATTTGAACAGGAATTGTCCAGAACTTCCTTCCTTCATTTTTTTATTGGAACCCCTCCCCTTTATGTCATCATTATTGTTTTTGTATCACATGCATGATTTTCACATAAAGTTCCTCCTAAGTAGGCTTTCTGGAAGTCCACATTTTCCCATGGTCCCTTTTACAGTAGAAGAACGGTGGAATTACACAGAGCTACGACCATTTCTTAGAAATGCAAGTCCAGAGACAAACAGCTTTAGTGTAGATATAAACAACATGCAGATATGGGGCTACTTTTTCTCAACTTTGAGCTGTTGCTTTCATAGCTAAGGGTGTTTTGATGAAAGACAACTAGCTTAACCAATCAGAACATTGACAGTGCATCTACTAGAAATAGCATTTGGGCTGTTTTCATTTTCCATGTCGCTTCATAACTTGAGGAAATGTCTAGCTAGTCTAGCTGTCGGCTTCTCACCTCTACAACAGTCAAATAATTCAAAGAGATACATGGCCTTACCCAATGATTGACCAGGACAGGACTTCCAAGAGTCTTAAGTGAGGTTTTGGGGGTCATGCTGATCAGTATAAAAAAGTTGTTTTAGCAACTTTATATGAAGGAGGGACATGGAGGGACATGCTAGTCTTCAAAAACTGTTCCATTAAAATCTGATAGTGATACAGGATAGCTCTGTAGTGTTGTGCACATATGTTCCAGTAGATTTGGATAACATGTCTGAAACATGTTCAAGCCAGTTGGGTTGAAGTCCCATGTGTATTTTAGTGCACATTTGGAAGCACTTTCTCCAGCTTCTTGAGCATTCTGATCCGCCAGCGGCCCTACTCTTACCACCATCAGTCTCCTGATCCATTTATAATGCCTCTCCTCTAATCTACATTCATTAATGCAGAAGTTACTGATGGCAAGAGCTTGACTGCCCCATTTTCAGAGCAGCACAGGCACATTTCACCACTCTGGGATGGAGAGCAGACCTGGACAACTGTGGACAGGCATTCACACCAACCAACTTCCCTGCTTTTATTTTACCCCTGTGGTTGTGACAAGACTATACACTACAATAGTTCTTAAAACCATAGACAGCATTAGATATGCTGGGTGTTGACCTATTGTGTAGTGCCTCAGTCCTAAAATCTCTGTCTGAACACTGAATACAAGGTTAGAGTATCACTACTCCCAGCTTCTGCCGTCTAACATGTTACTGTGCCTTTAAGACTGATGTACAGTATGTATATGAACGCTGTTCTGATTGGTGACCTGTTATTGAGGATAAAATAGTGTAACTAGTAACATTATGACCACAGACAGATAACACTGACCGTCTAGTTATTTTATTATAATAAAATCACAAGTCAGGGGGTGGTGAATATAAGGCAGCAAGGACAATGAACAATGTTAAAGATGATGTTTTGGATGCAGAAAAAATGGGTGAGCATAAGGGTGTCAGCCACTTTGACAAGGGTCTTATTGTGAGGGATAGACTCTCTAGCAGATCATCTCCAAAACACCTATTGATACCTGTGGGAAGTGAAGGCTAGTCCATCTGAGCCAATCCCAAAGAAGAGCTTCTGTTGCACAAAATGTTAATGCTGACTATGATAGAAAGGTGTCGTCACATCACACTGTGCACCACAGTCAGAGCTGGCTTTTCTTAGCAAAGAAGCATATGAATAAGCTCTTAACACTTCCCTCCCCACTTTTTATTATCACGTGACAATTTTTTTTGGGACATTCTGCCCAATTAAATCACTTCCACTCAACACTACATTAGCTAGAGTTTTGTTTTGCTTCCTTTGCATGTTAATTGATGTCGACAACCATCCAGATATGTCATGTCCTATCTATTCTCTCATTTCTATTTTGAACAAATTTGCTCATCAATCTCCTCTTCTTTCTCTTTCATTTCCCCTTTCTCATGTTGACACAGAGGAAAATGTTTATGAAGAACTCCTTCCTGGTAAACACCAGACCTTCTTCACTTGCTCCTTCCACCTGTTAGTCCTAGTGTAGACAGAAATTTTTTATTAGGTGAGTCTGTTCTTTGCTGGTGACGCACATGTTCTTTCCTGGTTCTCTCAGAGGCAGCAGCAGAAGTGAGTGAAACAGAAGGTAAATGCATTAATGTGGGATTGTATTAATAGAGCTTCTGTCCTGGGCTACAGTAGGCTCCCTTTAGGTACACCAGACCTCATGTAGGCCAGTAGGTGCTTCTGAATGAAGGAGAGGGGAGTCCCCACAGGTCCTCTTCTGTAGGTCACTAGGATCTCCACTAGTCTGCAGAGTAGATGATAGATGAGCTGTGTGTGTTCTCCATATGTCTTTTTGTTTTGGGAGTGATAAGGAACACTTTCTGAAATCTTTCACAGTAGCAAAAAGATAAAGCATATATGTTGCAGACATAAATGCATTCTTTCATAGCAACACTGGCAAATTCCTTTCAAACTAATGAAAAATTGTGGAACAAAAGTGTAAAATCTTCTTAATACACAATTATATGCATTTTCAAAGCATATGCAATAGGTCAGATAGTTGGGATAGTACTAGATGCAGATGTTTTGACAAGTATAACAGCACTAACATATTTTCCACTCTCTTGTTTCTGGAAGCTACAATAACACCGTTCATTTAACCAGTTCATTTAAAACTGGAATCATTGTCAACTATTTATCATTTTTTTTCTGATGTGTTCTGTATTTTATGCAGAATGTTTATAGAAACAGATATTTTCACAGTTTGCTGCTCAAACTATTTAAATACATTGTGCTCTTGCTCATTCCGATTAAAATTTAAATTATTTGTAATTTTTTTGTTGGTATTTTACACTTTGTTGTAGGTCTGTGTAATATTTAATGATATTGTTTTCTTTTTCTAACAAAGACTAAAAGTGTGGTTTTGACGTTTTTCATCACTTGGAAATATTTGTTGAATGAAATTATAGTGCATCCCTAGTTTAAATCCTGGACCTTAAAATTGTGTAGCTGAACAACTTCACTACACTCAATAAGTTGAAAGGGATTTTTGCCAATGATCCTTAAAGTTTATCCTACTTGGCAACAGTTACAATTTTATACTTTTGTAAGGTGGTGCATGGTTAGTAAATTGCTTTGCTCTTTCTCTTCTTCTTTTTCACTCATGCCATGTTTAGAAAGCCAGTCTGAGGATAATGGTGATGAAGGTAATCAGTCCCTTTTACTTAGTGATTTAGAAAGAGAGTCATAGAGGCGGCCATAGAGGTAGAGTGTAGAGTGTTTGGTAGATTATGATGTGTTTCATTATGATTGTGTCTAATGGCTGCTATGCCTGTATAATTGATCCTTTGGTCTAATCTACCTCAAATGCAGTTCACAGTTTTATGACCCATGGTTTTGCACATTCGTTTCAGACTTACGTCTAATGGAGGTCACATGCTTCATCCTCCCAAGAAATCCAAATCCACTCAGCATTAATACTACTCTGCCATAAGTGCAAGGCCTATGAGTTTTGTTTTACTGTTAATGGACACTAGGGCTTTACGCCATAGTCAAGAGGTGCTTGTTGCACACATGATGTCGTTAATATTCCACACACACTGTGTGTCTCAGAGCCATTAATCATGTTTGTGAATGTCTAATCTGGCTGTTATTTGCGGCGGTTCCATTTTCATGGCTGTCTGGAAGATGAATAAGTACAGATGAAGGAGAATGAGCTCTGTTGGCTTCCTGAAAAGACAGGGGGACTGGAAAACACTCTCAGAAACTACCACACCTCAGCACTCCACGCACTGAGCCAGCAACTCTTGGCTGCTTCACATGTCCACTCAATGGTGTTTCTCAACTCATTGTGCTGTTGTTGAATAAGCATGAGGTTACAATGGTTCTCTGATGACTCTCTCTACAAACACTGCATAACACTTTATTTAGTTGGTCTATTATTGCAGCTTTAAATACTTCACCTGGACTTCTCCATTGTCCAACACACTCCAACCTCATTCTCACTCACTTAATCATAATGTTAACCCTGAGTCTAGAGCATCCTAATCCTAATTCTGTTTTAAATTAAGTGTGACGAAACTTTGTTTCAAAATCTCTATTCCACATCTAAGGTTCAAGATGTGGAGGCTATTAACGGATTACAGTTCATTTCTCCATAACGTTACAAATATGTTAAGTTCAATGACTATGTGGACGTCCTTGTATTCATCAATACTAAAACCAGTCATAAACATTTGCTGAATTGACAGAATTTTTTGCAGCAGCTCTATTGGTCATGTTTCTGTCTGTCTCTCATTTGAAGCAAGGATGGTTGTGATGTGGAATGCAGCTGTAGTTTCAGAAAATGAAAACACATCTGCTCATATCATAGCAACAGGTGTCTGTATTTGTCTTCTTGCCTAATGATGTGACATTTGGCTTCTGGAGTTAAACGCCACAAGAGTGATACAAAAATATTTGTCCTCACACAGATTGGACCACATGGTGTGGGATTTGGACTATGTGACCCAAATAAGCTCTGAGGGAGGAATCTGAGATATCAGTGTGCCTGGGCGTTGAAATGCAACTTTATGAAAAATCCTGGCTTGCTTGACCTTGAATGGATCGTTTTTTCCATATGGTACAAGGTTACCGTATGTTACATCTGTCGTTAAGATAGGAGGCACATACTCATCCACCATTTCTACTGAAATCACTGGTTTTAGTGGGGAGTTTGTCCGCCCACTTTTGCCTCTACTCTTCTGGGAAAGCTTTACACTAGCTGTTAGAACATTGTTTGTTTGTATTTAGCCACAAGAGCATTAATGAGATCAAGTAATGATGTTGGATGTTTAGTAGACACCTTTCCAATTTATCCCCAAAGTATTACAAGGCACTCCATCACTCTAGAATTCCATGGTTTTGATACCCTCTAGCCAACAGTTGACATTGGGCATCATGATCTTAGGCTCATAATATCGGCAAAGCTTTTCTATTGGGATTATGCAAGCCATGTATATGCAATTGTTACTTCTAGTTGAATTTACTAGTGACTGAATAAGTCTGGACATGTAGTATATCTACTACGTTCAGTAATGATGGTCAGATCTTGTGTAAAATGGTATATTGAATAGAAATACAGACATGTAAGAGATAAATAAAGTGAAATACCATTACACCATCACACAAAGTGCACCACAACAAAATGTTACTTCTGAATTTAACCCATAACACGTGGAACAACAGGAAGTCATCAATAGCACCTGGGGAGCAGTGAAGCAGGACAGTAGCCTTCCATTTTCAATGGCAAGGTCCTAACCACTAAGCCACCACTTCCCAAAAATGTGGCCTCTACATTTAAACCCATTACGCATGCACATGTGAAGTAGTGGGCAGCTGTCAATGGTGCTCAGGAGTGTAGTGCAGTTGGCACGGTATCTTGCCCAAGGACCACCTTCTGTCCGACCACTGCCCACTAATGTAGATAAATAAAGATTTGTCCTCTTGTTCGCTCCGACCCTATTTTTATCATACATTCATGTATGTCTTGTTAGTAATGCACCTGCACTTTATTCTTACCATCATACTGTTTTACTGCTTTTATTGTTTTTAATACTATTTTAAAATTGCGCTTCACAAAAAGCATTTCACTGCTTGGTGTACCATGTATGATGGTGTATGTGACAAATACAATCTGAATTTGAAATATAACAGATAAGATCAAAAAAGTAAAAGTTGATGACAAAAGATATAAAAAGAATTTCCCAACCTTCCGATTTTCATTTTCAATTCTTTAACTTGTTCGGGTGCCTGGTGAGGAGGAGCTGAAAGATCTGAGGTTTATTGTCTATGCTGGATGCATAGAAACACATATAGAAGAGGTCAGAAAAATGTAGGTGAGAAATGTTCAGTACAAGCTTAGTGTTTATGGTGTTTTACATGACTCACAGTGCCCTGTCGTCAGTAAATGTGTTCATTGTGTAGAGGTTGTGCATTATTGGCAGCTGTTGTCTCATCAGGCTTCTTATAACAGAAACATACTTTTCTGCTGACTCATTCTCATATGGGGAGACTGGGGGGGACACTTTTTGCTGACTCACACCCACTATATTTATTAGGATGCAGGAATGGCACACAGTATGTTACACAACGTGCTGGTCTTAAACATATGCATCTACACTGTGCTAGTCTTATGTACAGTGTTAAGGCTTAGTTGTCAGAAAGAAAGCTCAATAGAATTCACTCTTACACTGCCGATCTCACAGACAGCAGGGTTGTGACTGCTGTGTTGCATGCTAACAAAAGCCTAATTAGTACTAGAAAAAAAGCAATAGCACACACACACACACACACACACACTAACACACACACACACACACACACACACACACACACACACTCTCTCTTCTATATGTATATCTAATGTAAAAACACCTGTACCCCTCTCGAACCTTACTTTTGCTGTCATACACACACACACAGTGCGTGTGTGAGTGCATATGTGAGTGTGTGTGTGTGCGTGTGCATGTGTGTGTGTGCGTGTGCTCATCAGATATTTAATCCCAAGGTTAATGCAGCTCTGGTTACAACATGATCCCTTGTCATAGAACCTGTACCCCTCTCTAACCTTACTTTTGCCCCCTGCCATCCACACCACCTGTCATACACACACACACACATACACACATACCTGTCCCAGCCCACATTTTCACACACACAGTTCAGGCCACAGTTCAGGCAATGTAACCTTCTGCTCTGAGCATGTATTACTCTCATCTATGTCTCTCCCTCTCTCTCTCTCTCTCTCTCTCTCTCTCTCTCTCTCTCTCTCTCTCTCTCTCTCTCTCTCTCTCTCT
>JBBIGC010000020.1:5062428-5072475 GCA_037576955.1 Lepidarchus adonis
CTCGCTCTCTCTCTCTCTCTCTCTCTCTCTCTCTCTCTCTCTCTCTCTCTCTCTCTTTCTCTCTCTCTCTCTTTTCTCTTTTCTCTCTCTCTCTCTCTCTCTCAGTCAGCTGGAGAGGTCTGTGGGCTGTTCATCTGATGCATGTTATTTTGCTTGATATGCTCTGCCAGGTTTTATATTGCATTCATATTTCATCAAACTTGATACATAATCATTACTTCACGTTCACATTTCAATTTTTCTTGCTATATTTTTACCCAGAGGCCAGTTACTGACCACACATCACATCGTTTCATAACGTCAAGTGTATTAGAGACAACTGGAAGCCCTTCAGCTAATGAATTATTTATATTTTTTTCCTTCCTTTCGTAAGAAAAAGGACATTGCTTTATCTCGCTGATAGTGACAAATCATTTTTGCTTTTATGAGAATGCCTGCGACTCTCCTTTTATTAACTATCTGCAGTAGTTTGTTTTATAGTGTTCTTTTGTATAGTCAGTGACAGTGTTCTAGGTATCTGACGAGCTTAGGAACCTAAGCTACAGTTCCAAAAGGAGGAGTTTCTACATATGACATTATGATTTTTTTTATTATTTTACGGAATATTTGTATCTGTGGTTTCTAAACTAACAAACACTCATCAAGTCAAGCTGAGTAGGCTCACTCTCTAATCCAGCAGCACTGTAGTTCTCTCTTGCTTGTGTTCCGGCTAAACGCATTAATGGAACATCTCACTAACCCACTGTTAATGCGTTTGCCACATCTCTGGCCAATTAATTATTCTGTCTTAAATAGCTGGTTTCATTTGTGAATGATAGTTCTTGCAGGAAAGAGCCACCGTAGCTTAGAACAGAATAAAATTGGACAGAACAGCATCATGTGCTCTTTCCTGTGTTACTACACCAATGGAATTTTCATTCTCACTTTTCCCTCTTCCTTTCTTTTCTGCTCCATTCCATTCCCTGTTCTCCCTCTGTCTTTCTCCGTCTCTCTCTTTCTTTCTCTTTCTCTTAGACTCTTCAGCAGTCTAGGGGAGCTCCACACCATCTCTCAGAGAAGCTATGGCACCACCTATACCATCCGGCCGGGCAGCCGTTACCCAGTGACTCGTCGGACCCCTAGCCCTGGCTCTGGCTCTCCGGACCGATCCGACCCACTAGGACCCATCCGGGGGTTTGGCCTGGCTACCTCCCCCACCACTCCCCCTACCATCCTCAAATCGTCTAGCCTCAGCCTGCCTCATGAGCCTAAAGAGGTGCGCTTTGTCATGAGGAGTTCTAGTGCCAGGAGCCGCTCCCCATCACCGGCCCATTCCTCCGGCATGCCCACCCCGCTGCTGACCCTGCGCCCCTTCCACCAAAAGCCTCTCCACCTGTGGAACAAGTACGACGTGGGCGACTGGCTGGTGAGCATTAATCTGGGCGAACACCGTGAACGCTTTCAGGAGCATGAGATTGAAGGATCCCATCTGCCCGCACTCACTAAGGATGACTTTGCTGAGCTGGGGGTGACCCGTGTCGGACACCGAATGAACATTGAGCGTGCCCTGAAACAGCTGCTGGAAAGTTGACCCCTCGTCCTGCTCCATCTGTAGCTAGTCTCACCACAGTTCCCTTTTTTCGCCAGACTTTTCCTTCTTTAGTTTGCGTGTTTTAGTTTTGTGATTTTAAATTAATGCATCTTTTCTTAAGTCCTGAATCATATTATTGTTTCAAAAGAAGTAAGCCCCACATTTTTAGTACCAAACCTCCGCCATCTTGCGATTAGACAGGTTCCATGTATTACAGTGGGGCTGTGGATTGCATGAACACACTGTAGAACACCTTATCAGTAAAAGCTTCTCGCATTACTGAACATGATAATCATCCTCATACCTCCTCTCCTCCCTCTTTTCCTCTTTCTGTACCCTCAGCCTATTGCTATCCGCCGCTTAACGTTCTCTCAGTCATCTGAGCAAAAGAACAAAAAACAACAAAAGGAGGGATGTTGTTGGAAGAGGGAAGTTCAGTTGCCTTTCACAGTATTTTTTAGAAGAGGATGAGCAGAGTGGGTGTGGCTGGGTCGTTTCTACCTACCGCCTGCCCCCTTCTGGCTGAGGGACGTATTACATCTGGAGAATGTTAAACCAACACTAGTGGCTTTTTCATAATCAGACTTTTCCTTTGGGGTTCCAAAGGGAATGTGACATTAGATAGTATATCTCAATGTATTTACATAGCTTTGAAAAAGGAGAGAGACAGAGAAAAGACAAGATGAACTGTGCAGAGCCACACTAGTCTCTCTCCCTTAGATGATGTTTATTCCATCAATAATTTACTCATTTTTACCAATTATATACATATATATTTGACAGAAAAAGTATATAGATATAGATATATGAATATGGTCATCCTTTTATGGACTGTAGCATGTAAAGTCACATCACTAGGTGTGACAGGTATCAGATTTGTTAACAGTGCATTGTACCATCACCCTTTTTTCCCTCTTGCTTTCTTTGACAAGTTTATTGTGGTTTAACAAAACTTGGTCTTCCGCCTACAATTAGGGCGTCCCACAGTAAAGAGCTTGTTGGATTGACCCCCTCTACCTCACACACAAACACACACTACTTAGTACTTGACATCTTTTGTGTGACATTGTCAACAAAAAGTTCCTTGCACACTCGCACACACATTTCTCCATATCAAATTTTACCCAAAGTCTAAATTGTCGTCTGCAGCTTGTTCTTTTTTTTAATTAGTTCATTTTTAGAAAATTCCGAGAACAGCTACGCAATAAAAGAGTGTGCATGTGTGTTTGCGTGTGTTGTGCTGGGGCCACTGTGGGACAGAAGGAATCTATAATTGTAAGAGATTTTCTGAGCCGCTACACAGGGGCTCGTGTGGCTCAGGGGCTTTTCAGCTCTAAGCTCTAAGCACTGAAGCATTTCGGCAGTTTATTTGGGCTCGATTGTTTATTTATTCGTTTTTATTTGTTTTCTCTTAAACCCCATCATAGGTGGATTTTGTAGCTTGTGAAATGCTTATAATAATTTTTTATTAATTAACTTAGACTGAATTTTAGAAGGACTAAAAGATAAGGCTAAAATAGCTATCCTTTCAAAACTGTATATATAGACAAATTATTTGCTTTTTATATCAATCACAAGCAATGTATATATGATAGTTTTCATATAAATTTTTAAAAATAAAAAATATATAGATCTATATATGAATGTTTGGCATATATGCATAGTTAACCACCTGTCGAAAAAGGTGAAAAGATTTTATTCTTTGTATGGACCGAGTTTGGGGATGATTTGCACAAAACAAGGTGCTAGCATTCAAGCCATCCATTCTCATTCCTCCACTTCCATTACTTCCATCTTCACTCTTAGAAAACTCCCCTGTGTAACACAAAGCATCACTTACGCATGTGCACACCCACATACAAATGTCTTTAAACCACCAGTTTATTTACTTTAAACTTCTGTTTAAGGAATATAGGTTTATGAAAAAGTAGAAGCTTTGCAGATGAAGAACATGAGAGTTAATAACTGTGAAAAAAGTGAAAAATGAACAGAAGTGTGTCTAATCACGACAAAAACACCAGACTGGAAGAGACAAGGCTAGTCTCTTTAGCAGAAAAAGTGTGTTTTGAAGCTTTCCAGAGCCAACATCCATTCACCTGGCAAGAACACTGTGTTGTAAAGCCTCTTTTCTGGAAGCTATGCCATTTCAGAATCAGCATCTCTCATCATTCTGGCCAAGTCCAAATCCAGCCCCCTTCCACCAAACCCTTCTAGCAGATTAGGGTGGGCTTTATGGTAGTCACACTAGTTCAGCCTAACTTTCAAATGGGGCTTGTTCCATTCTTCCACTTGTACTGAGGAGCTTTTGATAAGAACAATGCTGGAGAAGGGAAAGGAAGAACCTAACCTCAATGTCATAGGAAACTTAAAGGGCTCAGTTTTCTGGAAAACTGAATTTTCTTCACTTTTTTAAAAATTACAAATAAAACTGCTGTAGTATGTGAACACTGTTGAAGTTTAAAAACATACTATCCATTCCCTAGTCTGCGTAGGACTATATAAGAGCTAAGCTGCACAAACACTCTGTATTAAGTTTGTTTTGTCATAAAAAATAATGTATTTCCATACATTCTCCTATTTAACATAAAGGCCTGGTTTTGTTACATGAACCCACACAAACCTTAAAGGTGGATTTCAAGGGAGAACGTTTAAAAGTAACCCTGTCAACACAAACTACCCCTCAGAATTTAACCTCACCTTCCAAATGAAGTAATCAAGCACAGAAAGTGAACTGAACAAAAGTTTAGACGTAGGTATGCTTTTCCTTTTTCCAGCCATATAGTAAGTCCTCCAAATGTCTTAAACCAGTCCAGTAAGCTAGAGCGGTGCAAAGAAAACACTCTGGGCTGATTTGGAGTTTGGACACTGAGAAAACTGTGATTTACATTCATTTACTTCATTGCAGACCAGAATTTTGTTTACTTGATTTGGAAATGTGCAACAAAAGTTTAAATTTGATCCTGAAATTCAGTTTGTTTACGGTCACATGAACTGGTCTGCCACATTCATATTCCAGCTCTCCTCATCCCCTCTTTACTTTGGGATATTTATTTTTGTGTTTGTGTCTGTATGGAGTGATTAGTAATTAACAGTGAAAGCTGAAAAAAGAATGTGCCAAAAAGTAAGTAGTTTTTAGCTTTTTTGACACTAGTTCTGTTGAGGTCTAAAGCTGTTAGAATCAGCACTATGGTGCCACCTCCTGAAAATCTTGAGAACTACAGGCAGTTCCAGCTGCATCTCTCATTGTGTCTAGTGCAGAGTCCCCCCCCCCCTCCCCACCCATGGAAAAGTCAGATACATTTTTATGTTTTGTGAAGTATTACACTAACCTGTACTGTCCTGATTTAATGGGTTTTTCAAATGACTCTTTAGTTCTAGGTTTGAGTATCAGTTTTGCTTTGGCTGAACTCCAGTGAGCTCTGAGTGACTGCATTAGATAGATTTTCTCATCCTTACCCCTTCCTTCCTCTTCAGTGATGCAGCTCAGATACAGGAGGCATTTGATTCTTTAACAAAAAAAGAGTGACAATGGAAATTGCACATGATTTCTTTGTAAGTTTACCATATTTAACAAAAATAGTTGGGGGAAACGTGAAATAAAACACATCATTCACATAAACATGCTCTGTAGAGTTGTCACTCTTGTTTCCTGTCCAACAAAAGCACAATAAAAATGGTAAGAAATGCAGTTCCTCGGTTCTTAAGATATTATTTTCTCATTTGTATAAATTCCAGCCAACAGTCCAGTTCTCAAGGCCTCTTTGTAGCCCTGAGCATCAATGATTTGGTTTCCAGTTACTCTTATGCGTAATACTCACCCAATGTGAGATTTAAGATTACTTAACTTGAGTGTGAGGAATTAGGCAAAATGTTTGTACAAAACCAATCTGATGGCTGTTAGCCTCATAGATCCAATGCAAAACTTGAAAAAGCCAACTTCAGATATGAAATATGGCTGACAATATTTAAATATTGGGAAATTGTCAATTTGATTTCTGACCTAAATCATCCAAGTCAATGTCAATGTGTAGTTACTGTAAACACCTACCACACTGACTCTGAAATACTTTTAGCATTCTATCATATATTCTTAGAGCCAGTGCACAGCTTATATAGCTAACAAACACATACAGCTAAATAAAAGCAACAGTATTTATTGCAGAACAATGCTTCCACATGGAACGTCAAAAGCTCAACAAATAAGCAGCCAGAGTACAAATGTTTTCAGTCTAATACACAGTATTTTCATTTTCAGTCCAAAGACATTTTCCTGGATATTAAATGACTTAAATGGATGTACAAAGCGCAGCTAAAACAAATAACTTAAGAGGAAAAATCCTCTTCACAGTTTTGCAAAATGACAAGAATGCAATCATACACTTGATTTACAGAATACAATAAATTGACATAAATCATCTTTATCCATCACTGGGTAAACCACATTTAAAAGCAGTTCAAGTACATTTGCACCTCATGAAAGTACCTGACTGAAGTTTCAAATGGATTCATGATGGGTTCCATCACCAGACTAATGGAGTACTCAGGGCCTTGCTAAGCACACCATGCCAGAATACACACATCCTTTACATGAACTTCCACTAATATAAAAATGTGGTTGCCTGCCACTGATGCTCACAGTATCAGAAGAATGCAAAATATCAGTGAACTGGATTTCTACTGTAATGTCACAAGTGTGAAAATGCCTATTTTACAGTAGATACTTTACGAACAGAAGCACACGCATACATGTACAAATTGTGCAAATTTACATCATGCTGGCAGCTGTGTTGTACATGAGGACCCACTTCTAAAAATTAACTTTTGATGATACACATCTCACTTAACTGCACTTGAACTATCTGTAATGGTTTAATGCTATTTCAATTAAAAAACTCATTATATGAAAAAGCTTGACACACAAAACGTGCAAAGTCCGAGTTAATCATACAGAACCTCAATATGGTACATCATCTGAGGTCTCTGAGGTAGAGCCGTTTCTCCAAGTGGTTTCCCTTTGTCTCCAGGACAGTTAGTGAGCAGCCATGGTTTTAACATTACTACAAAATCTGGCCAACATTCATATTAAAAGTTACCCTGACAACACAGAGATTGGATCATCAGGCAGAATCTGTTTTCACTTCTTTACCCTCTTCCTCTTTATCAGATGAGGACTCTTCTTTGCTCTCCAGCTCAAAATTCTAAAGTGAGGAAGGAACCACATCAGTCAACAATGTAAACAGCAGCAACAGTTATGACAGTGGACAACAGCAAAGTGACAAACCTCCAGCTCTCTCATGACCTCGTCCATAAAGTCACTGGAGTTCCTCTTGTAAGACAAAGCCATATTAATGGCATCTTTGAAAACCTGGAAGCACATTTAAGCCCTTCATGCATCACTGCATACATTTTATTCCAGCAGTTTAAATGAAGCTATTTAACATTATATAAGAAAAACTATCAATATAAAAAAATATATAAAAAATGCTATATTAAATCTTGCTGATGACAGAAACAAGCTTTTGAGTGTAAAATTTACTCAGAACATCTGCAGCAAGACAATTATGAAAGGAAATATCATCTTGCAAGCTGTGTTTATTAATACCACTGACGTTCAAAAAAACTGACAAAGACACAAACCCCATTTCCCGAAACATGGATATTTTGACAAATGCATTAAAAACTAAACTGTAAATCTGTATAAATTGTCTTGAATTTTCTCTTACCTGACAGAAGTACAAACAGAAAACTTTTAATGGCTTGACTGACCAACTTTAGTGAAAGGGAACATCAAGGTGACTATTTGTCATTGTAAATAATCCCATCACACAAAGTGCACCACAACAAAATGTTACCTCTGCATTCAACCCATCCACATGTTGAGAAACGGCACCAAATATCAACCCCCTAGGGAGCAATGTTACAGTATCTGTTGTATCTACAACCCTCCAATCACAAAGGCAAGTTCGTAATCACTAGGATACCATTGCCAACTTGATGGAATTTTGTAAATATAAGTGTGATGCCTGCAACACACTAAAAAAGAGGGCAAATAAGAGTATTCAAGTATTCAACACTGTTCATTCCACAATAAGCAATACACAATGAAGTGGTAAAAAGTTAAGGGTCTCAGGACTGGGTATAAAATGTGCTAAATATTCAGTCTTTGCTAATAAAGATGCGTCATGGCTCACCTCTTGGTGCTAAACTCTGAGAGAATTGTCAAGCAGTTAAAAACATGTCATTGCAACATTGTAGGTCTTTCATAATCAGTATGTGATACTGTAAAAAGATTCAGGGAATCTGGTGAAGTCACAGTCCATGTAGCCAAAGCCCAAAACCACTTTTGAATGTGTGGGTGTGTGACCTCTGAGCCCTCAGAAGGTACAGAATAAGAAACTGTACTGCTACTGTCACAAATATAACCACATGAGCTTGGAAGGACTTCAGAAAACTGTTTACACTTAAACTGCATCAGGAAATGCAACCAGAAACTCCATTATGCAAAGAGAAAACCACACAGCAATTCCATGCATGTCATGTCAGTGTCCCAATATTTCCAGAAATGGGGTTCGTATAAACAATCAAGAGAACAATACAGTGATTAAAATAAAACATCTTAAATAGCTTTTTAAAGATGCTTTGAAGGTTTAAATGACAATTGCTGGAGTAAAACCTTGACCACGTTGGTGCCATCAGCAGCAGATACGAAGTAGAAAGGTAGTCCCAACTTCTTAGCAAAGTTAAAGCTCTTCTGTGTCACCCTCATGTCAGCTGTCAGACATTACATAAACACAAAACAAAAATGTTAAAGGATGTAAAAATAAAGAATACCAGATACAGATGACTGAAAGCAAGTAGCTGATTTACAAAGAGCATTCAGAAAACAAGAGTAGTAAATAACATTTTTCTTACCATCTATTTTGTTAGCCACCACCAAACATGGAATCTCTGGCCTGTATTCTCTCAGTTCTTTATACCAGCTGGCAAGATTCTTATATGTTAATTTTCTCTGGACATCAAAGACCTATACAATAAGCAGTCAAAACATATTCTGCTCACTTCTCTTAACACTTTAAAATATGGTTCATTTGTGGAGAGTTGGTAGTATTGTTAAAAATATATATATTTTATTGTAAGCTAAATGCAATTTACCATTATACAAGCATGTGCTTTGTGGTAATAAGAAGGGTGCATGCTCTGAAACCTCTCCTGGCCAGCTGTGTCCCAGAAATCTGTTACAGAAAAATTACCATAAGCACATATACATTAATTAACCACATCCACGAAGGAAAACTATTAACTTGACAATGTTTTTGCTTTGCCATACTTTGTTGATCATATTTTTCACTTCAAAACCTTATATCCTCAAATGAAAATAAAGAGTTGGAACAATTAAAACCTATGACTTTGTAACCAGGTGAATGATATTTGTATAATCATATGTATGCATCAAAAATGTTCTAATCGTTACCACATTCGTGTCCAAAAACGAAATTGAGAACACTATGTAAAAATAGGCACTTGTGTATAAACCAATCCAATAGATTTTGTAATAGTCATTTTCATGCTTTCTTTACAAATCACGTTTTCTTTAAATCAAAAGTTCAAAATGACTGATGATTATATTTATGATGATTTATATTTAATATGATACAGTAAGTGATTAAAAACTGTGTCATGTTCTCTGGTTCTCAGGCAATCTCATAGAATATGCTACATAGTAAAAAACAAATATTATATTTATATATATATATATATGACCATGAATGAGTTCAACTTTGGTGAACGTGTCATCTGTGTGCATTAGAATTTTGAACTGAAATTATAAATAATTATGAGTTAAAAATAATTTTTAAAAGACTGTCTTGCTTACCAACTAGAACAGGCTTCCCATTGATCACGGTTGTATATTTGTACAGAGTCAGAGCATAAGTTGACAGCTGCTGAGGCCGACTGGTAGATTTGCTAAGAATCCAACATTTCTCAAACAACAATATCGATAGATAGATAGATAGATAGATAGATAGATAGATAGATAGATAGATAGATAGATAGATAGATAAAGATTACATACAACAAAAAATAACATTAAAAAATGTCAAAGGATACTATCCATCCATTAAAAATCGTTCCATTAACCTGCAAATAAAAAAAACCACTGTCATTGTGAACACACTCAATCACACACACGGCACCACATATGTGACCTCTGCATTTAACCCACCACTCGTTCAGCAGTGGACCGCTATTCAGAGGGAGTATATACAGAGGGAGTATATACAGAGGGAGTATATACAGAGTAAGCATATACAGAGGGAGTATATACAGAGGGAGTATATACAGAGGGAGTATATACAGAGGGAGTATATACAGAGTAAGCATATACAGAGGGAGTATATACAGAGGGAGTATATACAGAGGGAGTATATACAGAGGGAGTATATACAGAGTAAGCATATACAGAGGGAGTATATACA
>JBBIGC010000020.1:5081292-5109672 GCA_037576955.1 Lepidarchus adonis
AAACAGATTTGGTTATTGTACATGGCTCAGTCACTGCACGTTCTTACCTCAGAGACATCATAGAACCCATCATCATCTAGAGACTAGTGAGGAGGATGAGACGTCGCTGTCAAGTTGTCATTGCAGCAAATGGTGGAAACTCCCGCTATTGTCCATTTTTGTAATAAATATTTAACTAATGAAAATTGTGTTTCTTCTCATACATTATTAGTAATATCAAAGGGAACTTTTACTTATTAAAATTCAACCCAAATAGGAAAAGCACTTGTGTAAATAACAATGTCCCTAAATTATTGTGAGTAGTGTATATAGATAAGTCATATTTAAGAAATGAGACACTTAAATTCATTTTTTAATAAAGATCGTAATAAGATAATGGGAGTTTCCTTGTGACCCCATCAGGTGTTAAATATTCCTGATCAAACACCAAAAAACAGAGTTGAAATTGACACAAATGCATGCACACCTACTTTCATCCATTTTTTAAAGTGCACAACCAGACTACCTAACCTCTAATGGCCCAGTGGCCACATAACCAAGTTAAGTCAGGAATTTCCAATAGTTTAAATAATGTGTATACATTTACATGCATACATTTACATACATAATGTCATTGTAGCAATTATGTGTATACAACACTTTAAATACAAGACTGGAATGAAAAAAAAACTGACAAAGTCATGTAACTCTAATTCATAAAATTAGAGAACATTAACTCTTTGTAATCTACAAATACAAAGATATTCTGTACACGTCACTGGAACAGCCTGCATTGCATTTGCATTTTGTAAAAATAACAATAAATTAGGCTTGTTTATTTTCCCTGAAAACTATTTATAAAGAAATTTTAATTATACATTTTAGAATAATAAATTGTACCATAACGTCTGTTTCAGATCATTTGTGGAGAATATACAAGCCCATCTTATTGATTCCTTTTGTTCAGGGTTCATGCAATATGTCAAGCAGCACACTGCATTTAGAAAAACATAGTTGCAGGAAGCATATGTTCCTGTATGTATTTATACCCCGAATATTGGCTCTTCATTGGCCTGTTGAATCTTCTTTACAATTGCAACAAATTAGGCTTGTTTATTTTCCCTGATGTGTATTTTCTGAATGCGTTTTAGACAGTTACAGGGGCTGAAAAATGCATCATATGGTTTACATTGAAAGTATATAATATTAAAGTGATTGACTAAACTTTAAACATTTGTTTTCTTTATACATAATTCGTGAAGGTAATTAATTCTGAATTTATCTGTGGAGAATAAACAAGCCCATCTCACTGGCTGCTATAATTTCTTTGTAGTATATTAGTCAGTGTATAGTAAATTATACCAGACACTTATATATATAAGACACAGTTGCAACAAAATCTGTATATTATCAGAACAAAATCTTGTACTTCCAAAATGTTAACTTTTTCCCGTTTTGATGGAAGATTGTCCTGACAACATCAATTTTATATGTGTGTGTGTGTATCACTGGCTATTTAATAGCCTGTTTGGAGCCTCCATAACAGAATGGCCCCATTTTTTTGTTACATTTAGTAACATATTAGGCTTATCTATTTTCCCCAATATTTTTCTCTGAAAATATTTCTCATACATATTTATATGTAAAAATCTAAATCTGTTTATTTTATTTAAAATTAGGTTACATTTATTTAGGTTTTATTTAAAGCTATTTGAGGTGTTAGACAATGTATTATGATTACTTGATAATGATTACTATATCAAAGTAAAATAGTCTCATTACTTTATTTGAAATGGCCAAATTAAAGTGGAGCAATCTAAACCAGTGCTCTCGTAAAAGAAACTGTTATCCTAGCAGAGGATAGAGGATAGAGGACAGCCATTTTCAGAGAACATCTTTTTACTTTCTACTATTATCTACTATTATCTATATCATATATTTCCTGCTAGACTAAAAATTAGTAGTTTAAGTCAGATCATACATTTGTAGAGAATATACAAGCCCATCCCACTGAGTCTTTCCAGTCTTCTGTAGTACATGTAGCATATACTATATTATAGTGCTACTTTATATGGAAGCAATGTTGCAGAACGTAGTCAGACAACGCTATTGAGTCGTTTCTCAAAGAAACACAGCTCAACCAATCAACGCTTTGCTGAGTAGCAAAAACGTGAACTATTGGTTCAGTTCCCGTGGTCTGCCCTTGGCAACAGACCGTCAGCCATTGTCTTCACTATTTTTTAGTGTTCCTCATCGTCGTCGTCATCGTCACCATCCTCCCCTGCCATTGTCTACAAACAAACAAACACAAAAAAAACTTGCTGCTTATAATGAAAAAATCTTGACAAATGTACCGGTAAATACCATGGCCTAAAATATGACCTTTTTTGGTGTTTTTTTTTTTTTTATATTTATTTATTTTGCTGGAAATGTATGCCACTTTAATCATTGCTATGAATATTTAATGCCATCACATAGCAATGGCTGAAGTGGCAAATAGCGGTTCATTCATTTATTCCTTATTGATCATAAAAGTATTAATCAGGAAAATGGAACAAAAATGTGCTGTTTTTCAACTATAAAACAAATGTGCAAAAAATGCTAAGAAAGTGATTATTTGTCATTGTGAACAAAGCACATCAAAGGTGCACCAAGTGCACTACAATGAAATGCAATCTCATATTTTCATATAAGAACATATTCTGTAGTTTTACATTGCAAATACATATACTAAATAATCCAAAATGTGTTCTGGTAAAATGGGCCTACTCCTGTAAAAAAATTTAAACATTGCTTTTACCTCTGGCAAGTATTTGTTCTATAATTTGTGGAAAAGCATAATAGAAACTGAAAGGGTAACAGCTTAGTCCAAGCCAATAGGTCTTATTTAAAAATAATGTGTGTACATATGCTTCTGCTCAATAAAAACATTTGTACACACTTACCATTGTGGTCTTACTAAGACTTCAGTCAGCAGCAGTTGTTTTTGGTGCCAGGAGTAAATGGATCCTCACACCTGGCTGTTATGAGAAGGTTAGAAATGAAACCTGTGGAGGCTGTCTCCTCCCTTAATACCCACATTCCAACTAACCACAGGGTGGTGCCATTAGAGCTAAGCAAGCAGCTCCAGCCAGTTTCTATACAAAGGAAAGGAAAAGCTCTTTATACTTCCTGTATGTTTGCTATTCATTTGTTGTAAAGTGCAGTGCACCTGTAACCGGGCAGGATCAGAGTTTGAAGTGTTTTGGGTCTGCATTTCAGTAAACTGAAGCATAATTATGAAGTAGAATGTGAGTTTTTATTTGAAGTGATTTGAGATATTTACATTAAAAATAAATTAACAAAAGAGATTTATTACTTGTTTGTGATTTAATTAAATAGATTACTATATCAAAGTAACAATCTGATTATTTTCTAATGTTTCCTCATTTTTTAAAGGCAAATATGCAAATAAATTGTAATTAATGGCTTATGTTGATGTTCAAAATGCTCTAAGTCGAGCCTTAAGTAGAGCATTTAAAACCAGTGCTCTTGCAAAAGAGACAGATACCCTAACTGATCTTTTAGCAGAAAATATTGTAAGGGGCTTTCCATTCTCAGTGACCTTGTTTTTACTTTCGTTTCTGCATTGTCTTGTGGTTTCCAAGCAAAAGAAGCAGGATGTTGGTCATTATAACCATGACTTGCATTTTCTTCTAGTTTTTTTTTTGTTGTTGTTAATTATCTACAAACAAAACTTGCGTATGATTTTGTAAATCATTTCATTAACATATAGATAACTTTTAGGAGTGTGCATTTTAAATGTGCTCATTTTACCTTTTTTTCCTGATTTATCATATAATCAAAATATTCTACAATCAACCACATTAAGGTGAAGTGAATAAATCGTATTATTTTGCTACAGTGATAACTCTCAAGGGATTTGCTGAAGAAGTCATTGTTGCCTATGATTGAAAGGTATCAGAAAACACAAAGACTCCTGTTAATGTTATTCATTACAGTATTTCACAGCTTTCGTTATCAGACGTCATACTGTACAGTTATAATAAAATCAGTACACACATGTAATGCTATGGTTAACAGTATTTTAATGCAGAAGGTGTGTTTTATCAGACTTAAATAAAAAACAGCCAGACACCAGAGCAATATTGGTTGACATGGTTTTCCTATTTTTATTAGATTTTTACACATTTTGTAATCAGAAAAATGCACTCAGCCTTGAGGGAAAGGGAAAAAAAGGTTGTTGTTTGTTTTACAGCAGGCCATCCCCAGAACCTGCCAACCAAGCAACAGACTACCAGAAGCAAAAAAAAAAAAAAAAAAAAGTCTTTGTTTTGTTTGTTGGGGATTGTCTTTCTTTGCTTCTAGTGTCGTGTGCTTTGTCGGCAGGTCAGAGTAGACCTGGCGCTGTCCACTGCAGGCCCACTAAGCCATGACCAGCGTCTCTGTGTGATGTCCATCCCATCTCCATGACAGGAGGCCACAACACAGTGTCCACTAGAACATGCCAGAAGGCCCGAGTGCCCGAATCCCTTGGCAGTTGGGTTCTCCTCCTCTCCTCCACAAATCTGTGGATGAGAAATCATTATTTAAGCTGTACACCACAGCTTAGATTTCACACTATTTCACATTACCTGTGCTACTAGAAAATATACATAATGTTGCATGATAAAAAGCCTCAGAGCAATATGCTGAATACAGGGTAAAAGCCACTTACCAGAAAAATGCAAGCCGTAGGCTACATGCCCAAGAAATCCTTATAAAGTGTCCAGGCTGACCAAAGTGCACACAGCCTGGCAATGACAATGATGGTGGTTGTTAATCATTAGTGTGTGCATTATATATGTAAATATAACCAAATATATAATATATATATATATATATATATATATATAAAACCAAAAGACCAACCTGCTGGCTGAACCACACTGAGTCAACTCTCCCTGGTTACTTCAGCAGACGAGTCTGTAGGATAGAAGAGGCCGATCCCTCTCTCTGGTCTCTATTTAACCACTGGAGAGAGAGGGAGGGGAGGGCAAATGATGCCCAGCCAAGTGGCTTAAGTTTCGGTTGATCTGAGTTTCGTTTCTCTGTAACTCTTCAGTCATGATGTCAGCACTGAACTATTCTGTGGAACATTATCAGAGCAATTACTCTCACCACCATTACTGCTGAAGGTCTTAAAGATCTCCATTCATTACAAACACACCCAACATTCGGGCCAGAACTCACTAATGCTCTTGTTATTAAATGCAAGCGAGTGCTCACAGTATCTTGTGAAGGATCTTGTGGAGTCATCCCAGAACACAAACATACTACAGAAACATTCTCAAACAGAAAGATGGAAAACATCCAAACTTTTGGATATTTTAAAATGTATATTTTAATGCATAGTGAGTATAGAAAAGGATCACCCTCTTTGAAATATTTTCACTTTTTACAGCCTTAAATGAAAACACGCAAACCAATATCACAGCTACAGTTCAAAATAATAAAAAATGATATGAACAGTCAGGTGTAAATAACCACCATTTCCATTGCAGACCATGGTTACTGGATTCCACCTGTGATCAGTTGTAATCAGTTGTAATGAGTGATGCATAAAAACAGCTGTTCCTGGAGTATTCCCTGGCTTGTTAGTGTAACTGACAGCAAACAACTGACTATGGGTGGACCAACATAAGGCAGGAGATGGATACAAAAAAATCTCAAAGACTTTATTAATCTCTCCAAACTGGAAAAGCAATGAAGAAACTGGTAAGAAAGGCTAACAAGAAGACAATGGCCACTTTGAAGGAATTACAGGATTTTATGGCAAATAGTGGTCTTTGTGTGCATGTGACAACTTCACAAGTGCCCCACAATTGTAGCATGTTCAGGAGGATCGCAAAAGCCACTTCTCAAGAAAGTCCACATTAAGGCTTATTTGATTCTGAAGCCAAGTGGAAAAAGGCCTTATAGTCAGATGAGACCAAAATCAAACTACTTGGCCTCAATAACGAACAGTAAACCTGGCAGAAATCGAATGCAGCTCAACACCCACAACAGACTTTTTGAGGAAAACCTGCTACCCTCCACCAGAAAGCTGAAGAGGTGCAGAATGTTTACCTTTTCATGGCACAAAATACACTGACCCAAAGCACACAGCAAGATTGACCACACAGTGGCTGACGGAGAAAAGAGTGAATGTACTTGCATGGCACAGTCAGAGCCCAGACATAAATCCCATTGGAAAAATTTGAAGATATCTGTCCACCAATGTTCTCCATCCTATTTGATCATACTTGAGCAGTTCTGTAGAGTGTGCAAATATTGCTCAGTCTAGATGTGAAAAGTTAATAAAAATACAGACTCAAGGCTGTCATTGAAACAAAAGGAGTTTCAATAAAATATTGACATTGAGCAGGGGTGGGCAATTCCGATCCTGGAGGCCAGTGTCCTGCACAGTTATTAAGTAATTCCCCTCCTCAAACGCAATCACTAAATCTGGCAATTAACAGGTGAGTTGAACCTCCAGGATCGGAATTGCCCACCTCTGACATTAAGGGGTGATCCTTTATTAATCTCAGGGTCTTGATTTAGATTTTTTAAAAATAATTTTCAAAACTGTAGCTGTGATACATCTTCCAATCGGATCTTATAGGTTGCATTCAGGAAATAAAGCAGGGAAGAAATATTTTTCATAAAAAAAGTAATATTCTTGGCTTACTGTCTTTCTATATCTAACACCAACTTTATTAGTGACCCCTACATTGTATCTAAACTCTAAATTTTATCAGCTGTACTTATTATTATTAGGAGGGAGAACACAGAGCTCTGCAGTAGACCTGTCATAGAAGTGGTGTGTTGTGCCAGCACATATCATATATACCGTATATTTTTTTCATTTGAAAGGACTATAAAGAAATGTTTCAGTCAGGTAACGATACCATTTATGGCATTATCTTTTCTGTGTATATGTATGTATACATGTTTCCACATTGTGTTTTATTAGGTGCTATTGTAGTTATGAACAGCATGAACTCAGCAAGTCAGTGAATATGGTTTTATTCTAAAACAGTATCATACATAAAGTACACAAACATCACTTAATTATTGGGTCCAAATGAATGAAAATATGTTTAACATCCCTAGAAAGGCAAGTTCAGGACATTGTAACTGAATTCAAAGGAGGGTTTTAGTCACAATTGTCCCAAATATCAATGGCAAACTCCAGCAGCACTCCAGGGACTACCATACAATACCAGCAACAGACATTTGTTTTACATTAACATAATTGACACAAAAAATTGCTACAAACTTTAAAAACGAAAATGAAGAAACTCTGAGTCAGTTGTGATTCACACATAACTTTAAGGTCATTACCCAAGGGCATCATATCCTCTGCTCTTTCTGAAGCTGGGGTTGCATCCGTTTACTGATAATGCAGTTCTTTTAATGTTCAACCATTAACCTTTTTTTTCTCAATCCAATTAGCTTGCACTGGCTGACTAAGGAATGTTAAGACTAGTATGTGATATTTTTAAAAACCTAATTCAGCTTAGGAGTGAACGCTCTAACGTGCCATTCAGCTCAGTACATTAGACCTACACTTGTGTGATCTACAGGTGTAATAGCAACTGGTTGTTGGTCTCATTTTTCAATGTTTTTTCCAGCTTCCAATCATGTGCTTATTTCCTATTCAGCACATGAACAGTACTGCTGCTTAAAAAAAGCATGTGCCGATGAACATTTTTTATTTCAAGTCTAGTTGCTTAATACTGAGCTTAGACATGATTTCACAGTCTCTGAAAAAGGAAGATGAGTCACCTTTATATTTCCACTGATCTCCAAGAGAACAAAGTGGTGATCTTGAATGAATGTTGTGCTACCCAGAGCTATGCATCAGCAAATGTAATCAATCCTATTGGTCTGTGCAAATCCCCCCAAAATTCAAACCATGTGTGGGCTCTTATTTTCCTAAAGACTTTTTGAAAGAAATTCAGCCCTACATAATACCCTCTCATTTCAGCAGTAAGGAATCACACAATTGAAATAAAAATAAAGAATGTGAGAAAAGAATAGAGAAGCTAAAACATGATGGGCCATGAACTCTTTAAAAAACCAGCTCTTTCTCAGCTTTCAGACCCATCACTCACACTTGTTCTTCAAAATAGAGTCCACGGACCCATCACTTGTGTATACACTCCGCCATCTTGTGTCGACAGGCACTAGCGTTTGGACAGCTCATTGGATAACCAGTCTAGCCCTTCATAGAGACCAGTGCCTTGTGTAGCACATGTAGCTTGAACATACCACTGCAAAAAAGATGAAGAAAAATGAGACAAACATAAAAACATAGATGAGTGCTTATATAAAAGTAAGCAACTTTGTGTATATGTACCGTTCTGCTGCGCAGACTCTGTAGGCCCAGTTTGTCTGTAAGTTCACTGACTGCCATAGCGTTTGGCAAATCTTGTTTGTTTGCGAACACCAGCAGCACAGCGTCCCTCAGCTCATCTTCCTGTAACTGTACATACATAGGAAATAAGACCAGTTAGGCCACACAGGCAGTTCACCAGCATATTAGCGCAAACACACTGCACCGCTTTCTTATACTGCATGAAGAGACTCAGGCATGCTTACCATTTTAGAGAGTTCCTCAGCAGACTCTGATACTCTTTCTCTGTCATTGCTGTCCACCACAAAGATTAAACCCTGAAAAGTCCCAACATCAGAGAAATCAGACCCAGCTGTAATGAATCTGAACAGAAGACAATGTCTGCCAAACTCCTTTAGCATGTAACCTTGAGGCACCAGAACCTTGATACAGAGCCAAGCTGGACAGCGGAATCAAAATAGCCCTAAATGCTGCTTCTTTAAGTACTTACTGTTGTTACATTAAAAATAGTGTCATATACACCCAATTTTACTTTTTTCCATCTTATGAAGTTAAGCTATTTTTGTTTCAAACATTTGTCAGCTTTCCAAACATCTGTTTATTTAAAAAAAGTGACCACATGTGAACACAAGTCACTATTTTCTGGCCCAATTATCTCCTACTGAATTCTTTCATTCGGTCACTTCAGAAGACTTGACTATGAAGTGCCCGTTTCAGGTACTGCCACAACATCTCAAGGATGGTCAAGATGTGCCCACTTTAGAATCCTGATATTATTTTTTCAGCCATTTAGAGTTAGACATTCTCCTATGCTTCAGAACACTGTCCTGCTGCATAACCTGATTGCGCATGAGCTTCAGATCATGACCAGCTGACCATATATTCTCCTTTCTGTAGATAGCTGAATTCATCCTTCCCTCAATAAGAGTAAGTCTAGATGTCAGCAACTCAACAAGTCAACAGGACTGGCAACCACCAATCATGGCTATGGCTAGTCTAAGCCAACCTTTTGTCAATGAAACCTGGTTCACTGGTTGATCAGGTGAAAGTAAGGTGGAAGTCTTGATTTATACTACATTAGAGGCCATCAGAAACATGACAAAAAAAAGTGAGGAACTCTGAAAGGGACAATTATTTATTAGGAGCACTGTGTATAAAAGTAATAAATGGCTGTGACAAGAAGTAAAACAACCTTTATCTGAAGCATTTTAATTTTTTAAATATCTGGGAGCTCAAGGACAGAAGATGAAAGTTTATTTATCGTGTTAGCCTGTCAGAATACTATACTCCCCACTTCTAAAAAGCCTGTTCATAATCCTGATAAAACACCCACTTACCTGTTCATGCTTTCTATGAGCTGATAATACATTAGGTTCAATTACTGAAAATAATCTTTTTTATTAGTTAAAACCATGAATCATGCACTTGTCTAGAAATGTGATCAGCATAAAACTGTAAAATGAAAACATGACTACTGTAAACACTTAACAACTGAATTGTTTGACTTATCCCCAACTGTCAGGACCTCAGTGCCTGTAGTAAATTAAAAATGGCCCATTTCACTGTTCAAGACTCACATTCCAAGAGCCAGTGTCATCAGATTTCTTACAGCTGCAATGAAATCTTCCAAATGTATACATGTACATTTATAAAAGTTTTTAAAAAAAATAAAATAAAAATCAATTTAAAACAATCCTTAACTAAGGGTAATACTAAATGTATACCTGTGTATTCTGAAAGTAGTGTCTCCAAAGTGGACGAATCTTATCCTGGCCGCCAACATCCCAAACAGTGAAGCAGATGTTCTTATATTCAACAGTCTCCACGTTAAATCCTATTCAGTGAAAATACAAGAATTTTATATTCACTTAGAATGACTGAACCTGCAACTCACATATTACACTTTCATTAAAGGAAACAGAACTTAATAAAATGGCCAATAAAACACATGTCAAAATACGGTCATAATTCGAATAGGGGAAAAAAATTTAAACCCATAAACTGTGAAATATATATAATGATCAAATAACTAAAGTAAACAAAGTGAAATTAGAGCAATGCAGTGTTAACATCAGACAGTTTTCAGAGAAGGAGAGAAGTAATTGTGTTAGAACAGTGATAAAAAGCCATTAAAAATTACACAGCGACATCTACAGGTGGAACAATGTAATTGAGGATTTGAGCAGAACAGGTCTGGATTTCACTTAGAGCTGGAAAATATGACAATGTGTATTGATTTAATGACAAAGTACATAAAAATGTGCATATTGTGTTTAAAGTATATAAATCAGTATTTAAAGAACATTAAGCAACTGTTTCATTACAACAACAGCATAACAAGGCCTGTTTAATTATCAGTATCATAATTAGCAGTGCCGTGTGAGAAACACTGAATTACAATCATTTGTAGTCATAGTTTGAAGAACCTTTTAAAATGTGGCACCACTCTTACTTCATATATTAAATTTTGCCATGTTCAGGTACATAATTGGTCAAAATTTTCATATCAGCTTTAAATATTAACGTCTCCATTGTTTTGCTTCATGTACTGCAAGATAGTCTATTCAAATGAACAGAGAGAGTAATCCATTATCAGTGGTTGAGAATGGCTCCCTTGATCTTTTCATATGGCCATGTGACAGCTCAGGGTAGGACTAGAAGATTTTCTAAAGTAGTATATACAGACTCCACAATTGTTTTTGCAGAGATCAATACTCTAATACTATCTAACAAGCAATATATTTCGTAGCCATATCTCAGAATCTTGTGTGTCAGCACTTCGACTTCAAGGTTGAAGTCAATTCCAAGCTCAGAAATGTGACCAACCAAAGGCAGCCTTTTTAAGCTGGTCATTTCAAGTAACTAATACCTGGACTGCAGTCACAGGGAGTTTTGGTTGTCAAGCATTGCCTGGAGATATGGATGTAATTACAAGGGAATTTTTGTCCATCTCCTAAATTAGTTTAAGTGATCAGATTTATGTAAGTGTTAAAAATTTGTCTAGTGTGCATTTACACTGGGATTTTATATGGATAATCCCAATCCAGAATATTATACTCATACTAAACATACACAGAACAACCAAAAAAAGCTCAAATATTTATAGACAATCACCCAGACAGACAAAAACACCTGAAATTGTGCACTGAACTTAAGAGATCCAATTATATCTAGTAGCTGAACAAAAATAATCACAGGGACATCATGAGATCAGTCCTGTTCTAATGGGTTGAAAAACATTCACTTCTACTGGGCAGAAAATATTTTACTGCCTGAAAACCTTTCGTACTATATTAACTTTGCGGTCAATATTATTGTGGTGTTCAATGCTAAACTTACCTATGGTTGGGATGGTAGTCACAATTTCTCCAAGCTTCAGTTTGTACAATATCGTGGTTTTACCTGCAGCATCAAGACCCACTTCAAAGAAACAAAAAATAAGGTTTTTACAAATTGTTACTAAAAATCGTTTAATTTCAAACCTCCTTTCAATTTTTATTATTATTATTTGGGGTTTTTGGTTGTATAAAACCTGATGAATGTCATTTTCTGGGTGCTTTCAAATGAGAACTGTTGAATGATTAATCACTATACAAGGATTAATAGGGGAAAAAATATATAATTTGTTCTTCAGTTTTATTCTGTTGGGCTTCAGCATGTGCACTGCTTTGTTAATGCTCATCATATTTAAACCAAACATATCCCAAAAATAATAATGCCCAATAAACAAACTGAAAGTTTGTTAACACAAATAAATGAACACAAATTATATCATCCAGGTACCAATACTAACACTTTAAATCATCATATGCACAAGTGAAATTTTTTATTTCTAAAGTGAACACTGAAATCAATAAATATTTCCAAAGCCTTTGTATACCTCACTAAACATGTCCATTCACATCTGATTAATGATTTGCTAATTCTTTTCAATCCTTACACAAACCGATTTTTTTTTTTTTTTTAACTGAATCTGTTAGAAGACCACATACCATAGTAATTATTCAAGTATATAATAATGGATATTATACTGCTTGCTTTTTAACGACAATTTCTTAAAGATTACAATAATTAATGTGTGTTCATGGTGAACATCAGTGGTTACGTCAGTTGTCATTGTATCTTTTACTGTGATCGATGGGACGCTGCATGATGACGTCATGTTTATTCGTCTTTGATGAAGTCGTCAAGGAAAAGGCGACGCTAGCACGGATACTTTCTACAAATAATTTAATGACAGTGAACAACTTGACGGTTTTCTGGTTAATTGCAGGTACAGCAGTTGAGGAAATTCTGTTAAATATAGTTAGTCTTCATTACCATTTGGGTTCTAATTCAGCTACATTTTATTTAAACAACCACACCGGCACATCTGCAAGATAAAGAAACAGTTCAACAAAACAGGTACCAACTTAGGTATCCAATCACTAGCTGATCACCGATACTTAGTTGGATGAAGAGTATTTATTCCAATACATCCATTAATCCACTTTTTTATTTTCTTACACTGCGCGAGTCCTAGCTAGGCTAACGCTGCTCAGCTAAACCACAGTCTGCTGTTAGCTACTGGCTAATCGTTACACTTACCCATAAGTATTCTCATCTGTTTCTTCCCAAAGAGCCTTCCGAAGAGAGATGAAATAGTAAGCCCCATCTTGGTGAAGCAGACGTGGGTTGTAAGGCTTTCAATTAAAAGTTTGAGAGGAGTGTGAGATGCTCTTGTGGGTTAAGCAGCTGCTAGTCGCGCCTGCGTACCGCCACGTCATGGCCTTCGTGGAAGATATGACGACATTTCCTGGGCGTGGTTTCTGGTGACGGTCTATGTCTGCTTCTTTAAGACTAACGACAAATAAAAAGAGCTTGCCCAGCATGTTATTACAAAGAGCTGGTTGATACTTTCCCTCAAGATCCGCTCTTATTATTTAGTTTCATGTTTCCATTATTATTCAGTACATGTATTACAATATACATGCTAGTGTAATGGTGCAATATTACAAATGAAAATTTGTGTTGGTGTTCACAACTACATGGTATGAACACCAATACAAATTTTCATTTGTAATCTTGCACCATTTCACTAGCATGTATATTGTAATACATGTACTGTTGTATTTTATGTTTCAATTAAAAAAAGAAGAAAGATGGTCTGTGAACTTTAACCGAATCGATTCTTTTGTAACTTCCTGCTTCATCGAATCATTCTACTTATTTGATTTTTCACATTTGTTTCATGTATAATGATTTATATCTGCTGAGTTTGACGCAAAGACCAGATGTCTGTTTTTGTTTGTTAATGACATTCACCAGCACAAAGCACAAATAACAGAAAAGATCATGCCATCTGCAGCCTGCAGGCAGAAAACTTATGCAAAAATCAAATCAATTGTTGTAAATCATAATGTAATCATAATAGACCCATTTTTGTACCCTCATATCTATAATAGACCATTTTTGTACATTTTGTAACATATCTACATATTTATATTCGCAACATATATTTGTAATATATCTATATTATGGCTAAAGCACTTCTGGATGGATGCAAACTGCATTTCGTTGCCTTGTACCTCAGCACCTCTGCGACCAGGCACATCTCCATATGTAATCTCTCATGTAATCTCCATAGACAAGCATCTCAGTGACAAACATTTGAAGAAAGTGCTATAACTGGAAACCGAATGTATATATAAGCACAAATCAAGGTCAATAAAACGTTTTGAGGGAGAAAAAAGTCCAGTATGATGTGGTTTGCAAGCCAGGCCTTCTCATTCAGTATCACTGCCTTTAATTACAAATGCTCTTTTGACTGAATGGACACAAAAGTTTGAGTACAGCCTTTCCAGAGAAGTGGAGAATGTCATGCCTAGGAAATGTGTGTAGCGGTAAGAACTCCCTATTAATGTCCATTGCTTCAGAATGAACTGTCTAAAAAGTGAGCCTATGATGGAAAGTTATCAGAAGAGAGTTTACCACTTCAGGCAGCATGAGGGGCCCTACAGTTTTAGGTATGTAGTGTTAATGTTTTATCTGGATAGTGTATAACATTTTATTCTAAAATAGGAGAGGTGAACACCTGGAATGTTTGGGAGATTCTGAAAACTTTTATTTAAGAAAAGCAGGGCCTTATACAGCACATATAAAACTCAACAACAGGGCAGTTTCCAGTATTGAGCTAGCATTAAAACCAAATACAATGAGAAAACAAGACAATGAGACAACATATACTGGTTTTATTGCATTACAATAGGCTTTCCTTTTGTACTGTCTGTGGCTCTGTATCGGTTACATCACATTTGCTTAATGTACACCATTTCAGGAAAAAAGTGGTGAGAGGAATTTTATAGCAGTGGTAGATTCACAGCTGAACACCAATAGAGGCAGCAGTGTTAACAGCAGGACCATGCTGCAATAAATAGAATAGGAAGATGCTCCCAACTCCCTTGCGATCAAACTATATCCCCCGTGAGCTATCCCACATTATTTTGCCTTTGAATGTGGCCTTAAGTATTAGGTAGCATCATTGAAATTAATTACTGTACATTTATTAAAATAGTATAACTAGTATCAGAGTCAAAGCCAAATGAGAAAACTTCAATCAAACAGATGCCAATTTTGTTCAAGCACAGAGTCCCTGGCGTGTTAAAAGGGTTTTAAATCTTCTTTGAATTTATAAATGTTTAAGTCTTATTTGTTTGGCTAATGCCCAAATGTAGACACGTTAAACTGAAATCATGGTGTACAGAACTTCCTGAATTGTCTTAATGTACTTTAATGCTTTAAATGCCAGTTGGGAACAAAGCTATACAAACAGCATTTGCATGGAATTGACATAGGAAGCACTGAATTGTCGAATTTCAGCTCAAGCTTAGACGCACAGTGTTGAAACTAAAGAAATCAAGAATCTTCAGATTTACAAGAACAATTATTTTCTATTCAGAATTTTTTTTTTAAGTTAGCCCCACTGTTTCCATAATGCAGTAATCAAGTGAACATGCAATTTAAGCAGAATCCATATAAAATGTGGTTCAGAAGAAAAAATTGGAATAGATTCGGAATAAAGAAAAGATAAGACAAGATAAAGGTTGGCTCCTCATCACCCATCAGCCCCATCACACACTCACTCCCTCAATCTCTCTCTCACACACATGCATACTCTTTAGAACAGAGTCTATAGATTAATGTTATCTTTCTCAAATCCAGACATGTCTTTCTTCAGGTGACAGGCACTAGCGTTTGGACAGCTCATTGGATAACCAGTCTAGTCCTTCATAGAGCCCTGTGCCTTGTGTAGCACAGGTAGCTTGAACATACCACTGTGAAAAACATAAAGAAAAAGTGAGCCAAAGATATTTCCAAGTGTATGTTTACATCATGTATTTGGAATGTGCTTACCGTTCTGCTACGTAGACTTTGTAGGCCCAGTTTGTCTGTAAGTTCACTGACTGCCATAGCATTGGGCAGATCCTGTTTGTTTGCAAAGACCAGCAGCACAGCGTCCCTCAGCTCATCTTCCTGCAACTGTACAGACACAGGAAGTGAAGCAACATCATCTTAGTCAACACACACTAGTGGAAGAATATACGTAGTGGGACTGATGACTTTTGAGGGCTCTAGTAGAAATAAATTACCCACCATTTTGGAGAGTTCCTCAGCAGACTCAGCTACTCTCTCTCTGTCGTTGCTGTCCACCACAAAGATTAAACCCTGGGCAAATGATTAATTGATTAATTGATTGACAGACAGACGTCAGTTCCATTTTTTATTTATACCTTGACCAGACTATAAAAAAATAAATGTTTATTATTGTACTACATATCCATAGAGTTTCCATATTCTTGTAGAAAGCAGCCAAACGGAGAATGTGTCTCATATCTCAATTTTTCACTGCATATCTTTACTTTTTCAAATATTTTAAAACAAAATTTTGAAAACAGCAGGTGAAAGTTTCATAATCCATCCATCCATTATCCAAACTACTTGATCAATTTCAGGTCATGGGGAAGCTGGAGTCAAACCCAGCAGACTACATGCCAAGGCAGCGAACAACCCAGACAGGAAGCCAACCCATCACAAGTTTCACAATGAATAAATGAAAAGATATTGGGAAAAAAAACTTCCATTATAAGCTAAATTTTTTTCTCCTTCACCTGTAAAGCATAGTCCAAAGATCAACAAGGTCAACATATCTTTTAAGTTAAAACCCCAATATGAAGAAAACACTTCCATACCTGAGTGTTCTGGAAATAGTGTCTCCAAAGTGGACGAATCTTATCCTGGCCACCAACATCCCAAACAGTGAAGCAGATGTTCTTATATTCCACAGTCTCAACATTAAAACCTTCCAAAGAACAAACAAACTGTTTTGAAACCTCTCTGTGGACAAGCTACACTCTTAATATGATGCAACGGACTACGTCATGACTGACAACCACACGGTTACACGTACTGTAGCACACAGAGCTATTTCAACATTATGACAGATAGTGAGCAATTCATGAACATGGCTTGCTTACGTTCTTGAAATGTTTATATTACAATTATTTAAAGGTTTATACATTATACAAAAATAATAATTAGTATAAAATTCACACTCTCAGACAATAACAAAAAAGACTGAGACTCACCTATAGTAGGAATGGTTGTCACAATTTCTCCAAGCTTCAACTTGTACAGTATTGTGGTTTTACCTGCTGCATCCAAACCCACTGAAAGAAAAGTGTTTTATAACTTTGAATTACTACATATATGTAATTATTTTGTGTATCTTTAGCACTGCTATATCAATGACTCGTTTGGTGAAATGTTTCTCTCACTATTGTATTAAAGATCCTGATTTTTGCACTTCCTTTTTTCAGAATTTAACCATTCCTTAGCTACATATGGACAACGAGAAAGAAATAGACCTGAACGACCGAAAGAGTTGTGTATTAAACACATCATGAACGTTACAAACCCGATAACCAGCAGCAGTGCTGCTACTCAGATTGGACGCAAGCTTGGGCTGGGTAGCTAGCAAGCGTAGCATTACCTAACGTCCTAGCCATCTTTAGTTAGCTAAGCTAGCTGCTAACATATACCAAAATACACATCGTTAAACATTACCGTTTTATATACATATATACACACCACGATCAAACGAGATATCAGTGACATATTAAATGTGATTGTTCTGTACGGGTAATTATGCTATTTAGCCTCTTTCTAGTAAATTGGTCAGATACTGCGGTAGTGCTAACTGGCTAACTCAACTAGACCAGACCCACACTCACCCATAAGTATTCTCATTTGCTTCTTTCCGAAAAGCCTCCCAAAAAGTGATGAAATTGTCAAACCCATTGTAATTCCGAAAATGATATTCCAGTCTCGGTTTGTACCACACTGTAAAAAGGGTCCTTTGGCTGTTGTCTCCTCCAGCTATAAGGCAGCTTTTCCTCAGCACTGAAGCCGGTAACTCGGCGCCTGCGTGCTGCCACGTACCAGAGCCACCGTGGAAGACATTCCGTCACTTCCGCCTCAAATTGCGACATAGAGAGAATAGCTTGGGTGGCTTCATGGTCCTTGTGTTGTGTGTGTATGAATGTGTATATGTATATATATAGACACACACACACACACACACACACACACACACACACACACACACGCACCTAAAAAAATGAATTTCATGAAAAAGTTTAATATTTCTTGACATTCCTTTCAGAAAGTGAGATTCATAAATTATATAAATTCAATACTGTTGCTCAGTGTCCAAAGTCCTTTTTTCAGATTAATGTAAATTTTGCATATCATTTGAAAATCAAAGTCCAGGAGTCTGGAGGAAGAGTGGAGAAGCACAAAATCCATGTTGTTGAAGTCCAGTGTGAAGTTTCCACAGTCAGTGATGATTTGGGGCCATGTCATCTGCTGGTGTTGGTCACTGTGTTTTCTGAAGTCCACAGTCAACACAGCATCTACCAGGAAATCTTAGAACATTTTATTCTTCCTTCTGCTGACAAGCCATATAGAGATGCTGATTTCATTTTCCAGCAGGACATGGCACCTGCCGACACTGCCAAAGGTACCAAAAGCTGGTTCAACAACCAGGGTGTTACTGTGCTTGATTGGCCAGCTAACTCGCCTGACCTGAATCCCATAGAGAATTTATGGGTTATTGTCAAGAGGAAGATGAGAGACACCAGACCCAACAGTGCAGATGACTTAAAGGCTGCTGTCAAAGCAACCTGGGCTTCCATTACACCCCAGCTGTGGCACAGACTGATCTTCTCCATGCCACGCTGCATTGATGGAATAATTCATGCAAAAAAAACCCCCCAAAACCACATAGGAATGAACATACTGTAACAGGATTCCAGTGTATAAACCCATAAACAGGAAAAAAGGACACTAAACTGTAGGGCTTGGTTAGAAAAATGAAATGCAGCCTGTTTCCGGATTTACTTGCCAGTCTTGACAAAGACTTCCAAATCCTGTGCTCCCTCTGGAGTCAGAGCACTAAACCTTAAGCCTTGGTGAATGGGTCTGGCTTCCCTGGAATCAGACCACCAGGAGACAGAGCTCAGCCGGGTTCATCTATGCTTCCAGCCAACACCCGTCACACAGACAGTATGGGCTGAACCTCATCCCAAATCCATGTAAGCGGAACCCAGCTGGTTCATCTAGATCTCCAGTCCCACCCGTCACTCTGTCAGGGTGGGGTGAGTTTCAGCCTGAACCCACGAGCTGATTCTGCTTTCCTTGGTCTAAGACCCAGAGCGGGTCAACTCACATCCAACCTTCATTACACAAACACAATTTTCTTAGAGTCACAGAACCTGAGAACTTGCCCAAAACCCCACAGAGCTTCACACCCATGATGCTTTGCGAATGATGGAGCGGCAGCTCCCTCCCAACATCATTACAATACTTTTCAGAAGCCTGACATTTCGGTTTAACATATCTTTTATTAATTGATGTTACGTGAGATTCTAATTCTCTGAGACAGTACATTAGGGGTTTTATTATCTGTAAGCAATAATCATGAAAATTCCAAGAAATAAAGGCTTGACATTTCGCTCTATGTGTAATGAATCTATATAATATATAGTTTCACTTTCTGAATGAAATGCCAAAAAATATTGAACTCTTTCTTGATATTTAAAATTGAGATGTACCTATATGTATATATATATTGTAACAATGTTGGGAGGGAGCTGCCGCTCCATCATTCGCAAGGCATCATGGGTGTGAAGCTCTGTGGGGTTTTGGGCAAGTTCTCAGGTTCTGTGAGGTTCTAAGACAATTGTGTTTGTGTAATGAAGGTTGGATGTGAGTTAAAGAGTTCAACTGCACGAGCTGATGGCGATGGTCCGTGCTGCCCCAGGCCAGACACGTGGTCTGATTACTGACCTGGGGAGATGGACAGCTGCCATCAGACCTTTTCATCAAGGCTTAAGGTTTAGTGTGCACTGACTCCAGAGGGTGCACAGGTTCTGGAAGTCTTTTTCAAGGCTGGTAAATAAATCCAGAATTGGGCTGTGTCCTGATTTTCCAACCAAGCCCTACAGTGTAGTGTCCTTTCTTCCTGTCTACAGGTTTCCACGCTGGAGTATTTGAACCAACAAATATTTGGTCATTTCTCAAACATTTAGATCACTGCTATATCTAACTACATGGTTTATCTAACCCGACTGTCCAAAATATCAAAAGAAGGCTCATATTAATAGATTATTATTATAAGGGTTATAACATAAGCAAACATGTTATATTATTATTATAAAATATATTGACATGTCTAAATGTAATTTTGTTAGCATACAACAAGAGCAAACATTTTACTGAAGAATTAGAAGAGGGGGCAAACTCTCCGTTATTCAGATTCCAATTTGAGAAGACCTGTTAGATTAGCAGGTGCCTACAAAATTGTGGACATCTGGGAGGTTCATGAAACAATATAGAAAAGGAAGAGTAATCCTGATCCTGTTTACTTTATGAGCGGTAAATTGGAATGATAAAACTAAATATGTAAATACTAAAATTAAGCACATAGTGTAATAAGAATAATATCCTTTTTAGTTTGTGTTCTTATTAGCATAGCTTTGGAAATCACTCTTCTGTAGGAAACCTTTTAATGTTTTCAGGGAGAACTTTATTGTTATACAGTAATGATTTGCTCTTTATTATTAGTCATTTTACATTAATTCTGTGCAGAGTTCTCTGGGCCTGTGCTCATTTCAAATGCATCAAAAAACAGTAGAAATGTGTACTGTTGTTATATGAGTCCACATTTCAGCAAGAATTCTGTAAAAACAGAAAAAAAAACCACGAGTTCTCAGTGCCTAAGACAAAATGGATCATCCAGTGAAGGTGCCAACACCAACATGGGTTTATCACAGGCTATTAAGGGCAGAAAATAAATATAAAATGCAAACTTGCTACAATTAGAATCCTCAGTTTCCAAACAATTATAAAGTTTAAATAAAAGTTGAAAAGGAAAAGCATGTAATACAGCAGTAAACATGCATCTGTTTGGAATGTCTTGCAGGCAACAAATACTACAATTGTTTATATTTACCAACAAGTTTTAAGTTGATCATTGACAATATTGGACATTTTTTACTTCGATTCTAGAGTCACAAACCATGTAAGGCCCTGTGTCACTATCTAAGCTGTATTATCATTCTCCAAAAACATCATACACAGGCCTCAAAACAAAACGCCATGTCGTCTGCCATCAAAAAGAAAAAAGATGGGGCAATGGTTGCCTAGTGGTTAGGTTTGCCCCTGAGATCAGAAGGTTACAACCCGGGCACCACTGAGGTGCTGCTCCCTGGGCGCGTGTGCACGTGTGATGGGTAAAATGCCGAGGACACATTTCGTTGTGGTGCACTGTCTGCTGTGGTGTGTTCACAAGAAGAAGTGGTGTGTTCAGAGGTTTTCAAGGCAATTGTAGCTCTGTGCTCTGCACTTCTTCCTAACCTTCTCTATGAGGATCTCCCTTCAGGAGAATCCCTCTTCCACAAACCTTTAACCTGTGCTCTGTAAAATGTTACTGTCATTACTTCAATTGTAATGGCTCTCTCTAGAATAAAATCTCTGAAAATTAGTTTGGCAACCTGACCTCTCCTTGAAGAACATCAACACTCAAAACAGCTACTTGTCTGTTAAATAAAGGTTCAAGAAAATCACCAAATCACATAGCTTTGTTTTTTGCTTTGTTTTAAAATTGAATGGCCAAATTCAAACACATCCATAACTTATATATGTCAGCGTTTCCACCCTGTGATGTTACTACTGCCCAGTAGAGGGTATCAGACACACATTTCATGCAAGTATACTGAATAAAAGCAACCTGAAAGGAGAACTGACTATAAGGTCTGCTATAAGTGACTATAAATAACTATAAATATGAGTCAGTAGAAGAGTCTATATATATATATATATATGTATTATGTATACATAAATTAATAAATATTGATATATACATAAATTAATAAATATATATATATAATTTATGTCTATTTATTGAACTTTCTGCTATTTTGTCTTGTATATACATTTCTGAATACTTCTGCACACACAGGCCTCAGCTAACACGATCCCCTAAATAAATATTATCATAAATAGTCCAGTCACGTCTTCCTGTAAACCAAGGTAATGGGATCATTGTATCATGGTCTGTTCTCATCTTGCTCACTTTACCACTAGTGGCAGGAAGAAGTTCTCAACTTACCATTTTGTCTGAGAAGTCAAATAATTGTCTCTTACAACCTGGCTGTGCATAAAAGAACTTCAGTGTAATTATGCCAGTGTCACATTAATTCAGTCATGCCACTCATTTTTAGACTTTAGAGTCAGCACTACATTATTAATACAGACCTCACCTCACCTCTTGGTATAGGTATATATATATAGGTATATGGTATTGGTATAGTTCAGTAGGTAGAGTGGTTGCCCCATGATCGGAAGGTCAGGGTTCGACTCCACTGAACGACTACCCTGAGGTTCCCCCTGAGCAAGATACCGTCCCTATACACTGCCCAGGCGCTGCATGAATGAGTTAAATGCAGAGGAGTAATTAAAACATACACTAAAACATACACGTTATTATAGGGGCAGTGGTGGCCTAGTGGTTAGGACTTTGCAAGGTACCATTCCCACTTCACTACTCCCTGGGTGTAGTTGATAGCTGCCCGCTGCTCCACATGTGCACGTGTTATCTAAGCAATGTAAGAACATAAGTCATATACATACACAGGTACAGTGGTGCTTGACATTCATGAACCCTTTTATGAATATGTCATGCACATGTATGTGTATTTTTACAGCGCTTTCTTTATTTTAACTTTATTTTAAATCCTATTTACACAACACCCATCTCTTAGCTGTCAGTTGACAGCTTTATTTTTACAGCACATTCAGGCCTTGGCTGACCTGGTTCCCCAGATACATATTATCATAAATAATTCCACCCACATCTTCCTGTAAACCAAGAAAACGTGATCATCAATCATAAAGTCATGCTCTGTTGTCATCTGTCTGCGGGAAAAACTTCTCCATTCATTTGTATTGTCTGAGAAGTCAAAATAAAAGGCTTTCCTTTCTTGAAATATGGGTTTGAACTTTTAAAGCAAATCACTCTAATTATGCTAGTGTCACTGCTGCTGTCTGTCTTTCAGGGTTTACCTGCACTAAGTGGGTTCTCGTCAGGATAAATTAATTTCAGATTTCATTGTTTTTGAACTCTAATTCTTCTAAACATTGCTATTTGGTGTAATAGTTTAAAATAAGTTAAAAACATGGCATATTTCAAAAACCTGCACGATCACGATCAATACCCAATCAGAGTTCACCCTTACTCCCTTATTTGCATAATGGCCTGTGCTGCCGGCCTATTTAAGATTACTTAGTCTGTTTAAGTCTACCAACCAATCCTAGCGCAGAAACTGACATCTTAACAGCCAATCCTGACACAGGAGGCGGGGATTGTGGGGATAGGGCGGGAAAAGCTGGTCTGGTTAACATGCAGCACTTTGGTCAATGTCCCATGCGAGATGCGGCCCAGGAAGCGCGCTATTCAATACTGAGCGGACATGTAAATCACAGATTATCTTCATTTCCCGGATTTATGTCCACTGGATTTACCGCTGATCCTGCGACATGAGCTCTAGCGGGTTATCGGACGAAAAGGTGAATTTATCATAAATACATGCGTATAGTTACTGAGGCACAAAACATTTAACGACTTCTTTAGTTTATTAATATTTTGAGACTTGACTTTGATTTGCATGTTGTGTTTGTTGTCCCGTCCAGCTGACCGCACTCTCTTCCATCTACATGGTGTCGCTCAGTCTGAGGTAAGAGCCCTTCAGTCTGCCTGGTCTACCCTGTGGGGCTGTTCAGCTTTCCTGTTCACTAATGTACACAAGCTTTACTCTTAAAAGTGAAGGCTGCTTTGATAGAAAGGTGTTGTGTTGCCCTTGAACGTTATTAAGACGTTATATGGGAATAAATCTGATCTGAGGAAAACTATTCATTGCAAGTAACCTTTATGGCTAAAGATTTTGAGTTCTTTTATATTTATAAAAACTTAGCAAATACATAATTGCTCCTTGGTGTTATTATTAGAGATTTTATTAACAGACGTCCATATATATTTTTTCTCTTTACATGTAAACATACAGGTATTATCATCATAATATATTCCATGTGCATAAATACTCCACATACACAAATAAATCAGTAAATAAAAAATAAATATGAATACAATAAAGTATTATGTAATGTGATAGAGGAAAGTGGACTGTTTCTGACTAGAGACGCACTTGTAGAACTTGTAGAGCGAGGAGGGAAACGTGACTGTAGTGCAGTCATGCAGCTAGACCTACACAACGTGACACATGAATGCCTCTAAACAACCACCATCTGAATGCATTAAATCACGTAGGCCTGTTACTAAACATTTTTTCTTCTGGTTGGTTGGGTGAGTTCGGGCAGCTTACAAAAAAAATCTATCATTAATGGAGAAATAGTTCAGTCAGAAAGACCAAATTAAAATATTGTCAGAGTCAAACCATTGAAATGTCTTCTTGATTTTAATGGCTGAACTGTCGTTCACACAAGTTCTCTTTATGTAAACCAGTTACCTAAAGACAATACGCTTAAATAATTCATGTTGGGTACCCCATCTGTGACCAGTTCTAAACAGAAGCTAAAACTGCATTGTTTTCCAGTGTCAGAGTTAAACAGAGGCTCTGCTTTTATCTTAGCAATACCAGTACTTCTATATGTGTCTTCTTTACATTTCTTTTTTATTATTATTATCTTTATTATTATTATTTAATTTATTTAAATCTTTTATTCTTTTCCCTTGATTTTATTGCCTTACTTGATCTTACTGATTACTTTAATTTCCATGTGTGTGTTATCTCTGTTGAGTACATTGACTGACTTCTGGGTATGATAATGCAATATAAATAAACTTGCCTTGCTTGAAGGTCAAACTAGCCAACTGTTTTTAGTGCAGGCAGGAAGGGTTAAAATGACACATAATGCTAGATATTTTCCCTTTATGTTATATTGTCTTCACATTATGCTTTTCTTACAACAATGCTTTAAAAAAAGTAAAATAAGAATTCAATTTAGGTAAATATAATATACAAATATGTTTCATTGGATAAGAAGGAGGAGAGAAGGAGGCTTTCTGGCGGAGAAAAGACTATCATGTGCCAACTTTGACCCCGGTCCAGAGTTAGGGCCAAGACACTTCTCTTCTCAGTCCAGAGATACACTTACATTACAAAAAATAGGGGAACACACTGTAAATTCTAACAAACAGGACACTGGACAGGTTTTGTGTGGTTGTTTTTACTCTTTATTTGTTTATTTAATATCATATTTGCAGTGTTACATGGTACATGTTAACATAGTTTTGCTTTCTGTTCCAGTTTGATTGGGAGTTGCTCTGTTGTAGTGCTGTCCATTGTTAAGAGACGGCATCTCAATGAACAGGTTAGTCACATGTCAAATATATATATGTGTGCGTGTGTGAGTGCATGTGTGTGTGTGTGTGTGTGCGTGTGTGTGTGCGTGTGTGTGTATTGGGGATGATTTAACCTATGCCTCAAAGTGTGTTTCACAAGTTGAACATGTATAGCCATTAATAATGCACTTATATTTCAGTGTTATAGAGTTAGCATTTTTACATTGTGAGCTGAAAGACGCCACACACACACACACACACACACACTTAGTTAATAAATACCTTAAACACAGTACGATATCAACCTCTGTGCGAATGTATGATCAAATAATTCTCATTTTTCCTTTGGCTCTCCTGGGATATTGCGCAACTGCTTACACTACTTATCTAATTCTAGCCATTGATGCAAGATAACAAAGCAGAAACATGACTTTGCTGCATTAACCATTTATTTAGCTGTTTAAGCCACAGTCATGGCACTAAATTATATAAATTAGATGGAATCTGAGACACTTTTCCCCACTAAAATTTGTGTAAATGTTTGTAGTCCATGAAAACATGGATCAGCTGCATCGTACAATCAGTCTATATATATATTTATATATGTGTATGTACTTTTTATTTGTATTGTTGAATTGTTTTAAGCTATTATGTTATAGTAATACTGAGGGGGGACTAAAGCTATTTGTGTTCTTTGAGTTTATTGTAGTAGTCACGATGCAGATAGATCCATATGGTGGGAGCACAGATATAAGCATCTAAGTTATTGTGACCTGCTTCTTTTGGTCTGATTGTCATGCACTTCAGCTGGTATTTCTATTTTCTTGTTGTCTGGCAGGCTAAACCACTGTTCCAGCTGGCCCTGGCAGACTTCTTGGCTTCCTTTTTTTTAACTGCCACTACAATAATTAACTTCATGTCTTATGAAACACTACCCAGGAGTGAGGTTCTGTGCACTTATGGATTGCCCTTGTCTCTGGTGAGAAAATGATACTCTACACATTGGTCTCAATAACGTCTATGGTACTACAATACAGATGGGATTGCTGATTATTTCAGTTCTTCTCTTTAGGACTTTGTTTCCAAATACATTCATCAGCCATAAAAGTAACACCACAGAAAGTTTTAAGTGCATAACATTGACTATCTAGTAATTTAATTACAGTGGCACCTGTCAGGGGATAAGATATATCAGCAAGTGGTCAGCGCTTGAATATAACAGTCAGTGCTTGCAATTAATGTTCTGGAAACTGTAAAAATTGGCGAGCATTAGGGTAGGAGCCACTATTATAAAGGCCTTATTGTGTTGACCAGACAATGGATCAGAGCATCTCCAAAACAACAGGTCTAATGGAGTGCTCCAGGTATGCAGTAGTTAGTACCTAGCAAATGTTATCCAAGATAGAACATGTGAATTGGTGACTGGGTCATGGGCCCCCAATGCTGGAGAGTGAAGTCTGTCCTGTCTGGTCCTGGTCCCATGAGGAACTCATGTTGTACAAAATGTCAATGCTGGCTTTGATAGAAAAGGCTGAGAACACATAGTGCACCACAGTCAGAGCTGTTTTAGAAGCATGAGGCCCATCTACTCAGTATTAGATATGGGGGGGGGGTGCATAATGTTATGGCTAATCAGAGTATATTGTAACAATATTGCTATGTCTATAACCAGTTGCACAATTTGCAGAAATGTCTACATGTGCAGCTATAACACTGCTAAATACCTAAAAGAAATTCTCTTAATCCATTTTCCCAGACTTTCTACTCTATCTCGTTCCTCTTTGTCATCATTTATGCCTGTGAATCAGCACATACTGCTCAAGGATGGAGGGAGCGAGGAGAGGATGACTGCAGAAATCAGGTGATTAGAGACAGTGGTATAAATACCCTTATCCACACGCACATACACATGTCTGCTGCACTGACGAAAGAAGCTGCCAAGTCAAGATGGTTTTGCTAACCCAGCGTGTGCATAGCATGACAACAGGTATCACATTACAGTTATGTAATCATAACAAGGCTGTGGCTGTTTACTGCTGGTAAATAAATATATGTATATATAAATGTGCAAATATATTTATGTATGTGTGTGTATATATATATATATTTCATATGCAACATTTTAAGCATGTAAAACAACAGCTGCACTTTGAACCCAGCTTGTGTGTGGTTGTTAGCAATAACTGATGCTTAGTCATCCCTAGTCATCACAGGCTATAAATGAGAGTGTGACATTTATGAGGCCATTCCTGCAGATTTAAGATTAACTTTTTTCTTCATCTTCTCAACGAACACATTCTCAGGGCAGTTGGCGGGCACTTGATTTTCTCTTTGTCTTTGTCTGGTGAGTATGTTTATATATGTAAGAAACATCTCTTTTCATGCTGTTCTAGGGCCATGAAATGCCCCAGCAACATCACTTTTCAACAGCATTATCTAACTATGTGAACTGATATGTGTTCTTCCAGGCTGATACCCATAATGGGGTATGTGGTTTACATCAGAACCGTCACTCTGACACAAATGTCCTATATTCCATCATCTAAAGACTCCTACAATGGAGAAAATATGTGGCCTCAGGCTAGGTTTTGCAATAGGTAAGTGTAAATAAAGTAAAGAAAAAAGCACACTGGTACGAGTTTAACATTTTGCCAGGCAAAATGGGCAAAAAATAATAAGGCAAATATTTCCTTTTGGGTGCTATAATAGAAAATTCACCAATAAAGTTTGCATTTGTGTGTCCATTATCCTTAATTTCTGTTTTGTGTTGCAGCTGTATACTTTTTCTGCACCTCCACATTGACAGTAAATTCTGTTCTACTGTGGTAGGTGTGAGTCACATCTATACTTTATCCACCTGCTGAGTATTGCATTAAGATCCTGACTTTTTTTTTTCTCTCTGTCTCAAACAGGATCAACACCACAATGATTTCATTAGAGTTTTTACCTTTGCAAGTGTGTTATGTGTCTTAATCTGCTGCACTGTGAGTACTCACACACACACACACACACACACACACACACACACACACACACACACACACACACACACACACACACACAC
>JBBIGC010000020.1:5128212-5141506 GCA_037576955.1 Lepidarchus adonis
TGGTAGATGCTGCGTTGACTGTGGACTTCAGAAAACACAGTGACCAACACCAGCAGATGACATGGCCCCCAAATCATCACTGACTATGGAAACTTCACACTGGATTCTGTGTCTCTCCACTCTTTCTCCAGACTCTGGGACCTTGATTTCCCCCCAACATTTACCCTGACATTGTCTCTGGTTCAGAAGTGGCTTGACATGAAGAATGTGACATTTGTAGCCCATGTTTAGGATTCATCTGTGTGTAGTGGCTTGTGATGCGCTGACTCCAGCCTCAGTCCACTCCTTGTGAAGCTCCCCCAAATTCTTGAATGGATTTTGCTTGGAAATCCTCTCAAGACTGGGGATCGTGTCAGTGTCAGAGTTCGGGTTCTCTACTGAGTTCTACATGTTACGGTGTGAATCTAATGCCTGGTAATGGGGTGGTTGTGTGTGTGTGCTGTTAATGGGTTATAATGTGTAGGTTGGTCGTAGACGACTAGACTCACCGTGCTCGTGTTTTGTTGCCCCATGTATTGACCCGGTGGGTATAGCCATCCACCAGAGGAGAGCTGGGGGTTTGTTTGTGTGCTGAGCAAACTCTACTGTAGAGGGCGCACCAGAACCGGAGTTCTTGTAAGAACTGGTAAATAAACGAGAAGTGGGCTGTGTCCCGTATTTGTGCACTGGAACCCTCATGTGAAGTGTCCATTCATTCCCTTGGCAGTTTTCGAAAACAGAAATTTTGCTACATTATTATCTGAAAGCCATAATCATTGAAGTTCCAAGAAACAAAGGCTTGACATACTTTACACAATGTGTAATGAATCTATATAATATATGAATTTCACTTTCTGAAAAGAATGTCAAGAAATATTGAACTTATTCAAGATATTCTATTTTTTTTTTTAGATGTATATTCCCTCTAAAATCTGAAATCACTGCAAATGAAGTATATTTCCATATAAAGTCAGGCCTTTGAGTGTCTAAAAAATATTTTATGGAATTTATTTAAAATTACATGGCTTATTTTACCATCTCGACCAATAATGTCACGTTATATCGACCTACACGATATATCGGGTTATCACAGTAATAATCGCGCAGCCTGACTGTACTGATCTGGTATCAGGGCTTTGCCTGTTTGTGCAATGACAGCAGCAAAGTAAAACCACAGTGTGAGACTCACCCAGAATGGGCTCCAGGGCGCTTCTGGTTCAGCTGGAAGAGAGAAGTTCAGAAACTTGCGTCGACACAGCTGCAGAGCCTGTTTCCCCGACCAATGAAGTGCGTTAAATTCAGTCTGGCGCGTTGGTGAGAGAATCTGACATTGTTCATGTCGCTCGAGGGTTTAATTGCAAACTGTTAAGAACTTTATGATGAACGGGTTTATGAAAAACAGGGCGTGAGAGAGAGGTTGCTCTGTTTTGCAGGGCAGGGCTGGTGGACTGGACTGTAAGGAGGGAGGGGCAGTGGACTCAGTTCATCCCAGACAGACAGACCGACAGTCAGTCAGTTCGCTGAGATCATCCTCGGACCTGCACTTCCTCCACAATCCAGCAAAGGAGGTGAGTAACGACTACATACATTTACTCCCTTTAGATCCAGCTCAGCTGCGCGGACTTTAGTTCAGATATTGGATTTTGCTCAGTGACATTTATTTGGTTCCACACGGACGGTTGCCCACTTCTCGCCCACGAACATTTGCATTGAATTTGCATTTAATCCGTACTACACGGAGTGGGTTTTAGGCGAGACTACCTTTAGGGCGAGCTTAACAAAGCCTTGTATACAGTCCACTGGAGTGTTAGGTGTAAAAGTGCAGAAAAAAAAGACAGAAATAAGCAGTGGCTCCTCACTTCTCTCTTTCTCTTCTGCTTCATCGACTTCACCAGCAGCAGATCAACACTGTTGAACCAGTTCAACGCATAACCACAGTTCAGTTGGCTGATGGGTGTCTCTCTGACAGATCTCTGAAGGGGGGGCGGGGGGTTACAGCTTTACTGGCAAAATATCTCTTCATGAGTTAAGCCTAAACCACTCTGCAGCAGTGCTCAGGGTCCCATGGTCAGTGCACTGGAAAAATAAATGATTTACTGGTCTTTGTCACCTCATGTCAGTTTTGTAGGAACACAGAATCAGTCTGGAAATATTTCTCTTTAAATACTCCCAACAGTGTCCGCTCAGTTTAATACTGCATTATCTGATATCACAGTCAGCAGAGAGGGACCATTATACATATATATCTGATTCTCTTTGGATGTAAAAGTAATATATTTCTGGATGTTAAGAATAATAAATAACACCACAACTGAATACCTACTTTCTCTACATGTATCTACTTTTCATTCTGCCGTCTCCATTTGCTTCTCAAATCCCCAAAGCACAAACATTCTGTTGCTCACCTTCACATGGTTTCACTGTAGAAATACAAACACCCACTTCTATGCCTGCAAGTATTGAATGAGAAGTATTGATGTAAAAATATGAATATTTGATTTTTTAAAAAGGGATCAGCCACCCCTAGGGAAAATGAATTATATGCTTTTACTGTTTAATGTACCAGTAAACCACTTACTGGCTCTAGCAGACATGCAGTGGAAAATTGCATGGCTGAAGTAATGAAAAGACAGGTTTTAATTAAAGGTAATGAAAACAATTTGGCTCACGTTGGCAGGATGTAATTTATGCTAACTGGTTTTAAAAAGACACTGCTGCAGTAGTGAGCTTGTCAGAAATATTAGACTTATGAAATGATGAGCTGTATAATGATACATCTGTCCAATCCACTGCTTGGGCAAGGGCAGTAGCTTCAAAATGAAACAGCGTATTATGGCACATGGATACTCACTGGCCCATCATCTATTCCTCTAACTGGCATGCAGAAAGCTTACGGATGTTTTGTTTCTATCTGATCTGGTCTTTCCTGCTGAGGCCACTTCCTGTTGCCCCCTTCTTATGATTTCAACCTCATTCCAGTACTAAACCCTTATCCAAAAGTCATTTTTCACCTTTTTATTCTTGGTGGAACATTCCATTTGTGGTTCTTGTCTTTGCCAACATATGTTCTTGCAGGAGTTTTGTTTTGGGTCTTGAGTCACTATTCTGCCATTAGCACGGAAGGCATTTTATAATTCTGACGTCGCAGCAGTTTCATTGTGGTCTCAGGCCAAGTGCTGAGTCTTCATATTACTGAAGGAGTTCAAGCACTGGACTCTGGCCTGTTTTAGCTCTGAAAACAGAAACAGCTTCTCTAAAAGAAGGAATTATTAAAATTAATGACATGTGGTGTGACTGATGCCCTTTATGTTTTGTAGTGAGAAAAATGGGAGCAAAGTTGAGTCGGAGAAAGAGTGAATCTGCTGCAGGAGTAGAGGGAGTGGCAGCAGAGATCCCAGCCACAGAGGAGCCAGAAACAGTTGAGGCTTTAGCTGTGACCGAGAACAATGAGCAGAAATCTGATGAAGCTGAGGATGTTGCTCAGCGCAAGGCCACAGAGATGGCCCCTGTGGTGGTTACAGCACCTAGTCAGTCTGCCTCAGATGCTGGAACTGTGGAGACCATGACACAAGCTGTAGAGGAAATCATGAGCAGTGTTAGCAAACAGGTTGCTGGCCCAGTAGAAGATATCGTAAACAAGGGCATTGCAGCAGTGGAAGCCATGATGGCAGAAGTTAGTGTGAAGAATGACCCTACAGAGCTGGCTGCTGAGGTGCCAGATACAGAATCCAAGGCTGAACCTCTGGTAGATCTTTCTGCGGCCAAATCAAAATTTGTTTTCTCTCTCCCAAATCCTCCTGAAGAACCTGTACAATTGCTGGCTGAGCCTTCAGCCTTGGAGGACCTGATGTCACAGCCTATTGCAGAGAGCCTCTCTCCAGAGCCCGTTTCTGCTGCAACGGTAACAGACATTTCACCGGTGGCATTGGAGGATGAAGGTTTTGAGATTGAGATTGATATGCAGGCACCCTTGGAGAGCGAGGAACCCCTGGTGTGCATAAAATGGGACGCAGCACCAGCAGAAGACCCTCTGAACTGTGAAGCGGGTGCTGTCCCCACAACTCTGAACTCTGATCCTTTGGTCGTCTTTGGAGACCTGGAGCAAGCAGTGACCACGGCTGTCAACACTGTCGATGACCTAATATAAAACACATGGACATGCTCGGAGAGAACGACTGCTACAGGGACAAGCACTTCGGACCAATCTAGATATTGAAATGAAGTGTGCCTGCATAGACGTGAGATTTTTCCAAAATAGTAAGTTTTCTGCAACCACTGATATTGACACAAGAAAAAATTTATTACCACAAATAATGCACAAGCTCTAGTATCAGCCACCTCAGTAACACAGTCAATAGTCATTTGAAAACTAAATAAACGAATAAACTGTGACCTGTCATAGAGTTAGAAAAGAATATCATGCTAAAGCAATGAGAACAAATAGAGATTATATTCATAAAGTGAGACTGCTGTAAGTCACAATAGCTTTACCAGTTATCGCTTTTAAAACTTCAGTCTTTATATTTTGGTCTGGTATAAGATAGAAATAGTTGTACTTTTTCATTAAACTAAGAACAAAAAAAATATCATTGTCCTCTCTGTAATTTCTCCTTTGACAATCTCACATCTGAGCTGCTTTTAGGAACACTGTGGGAGAACTTCAAAATAACTCGACATGGGAAGTATGTGGAGTGTCCCCCTGCAGAAAGCCTCACACATTCAGAGAATGTAGTTCAGATTTCCATCTACTGTACTGGTCGGTTACCATTTCTTTGTTAAAGCAATATCTCTCTCTCTCATACACACACACACACACACACACACACACATACACTTGAGCTCTCAAAGATGAACATGCAGGGGGGAGGGCAGCATTCTTTCCAAAGGAAAGGGGTTTCAGGGGCCACAGAGGGGGGACTCCAAACTCTGGGACCCAGCCTGAGAAGCCTCCGTCCCACACAAATAAATCTGTCTCTCATTCCTCTGTGTCAAGCAAAGAATGCGAGTACCAGATGAGATGCGCTCAGTAATAGATTCTCATAACTTTCCACAGGAACATACATTACAACCACTGTCCAACAATATCCAGCTCACGGTTTTGAATCTTCATCACAATAATAAATAAACAAATTTATTTTGTGCTTTTTTTTTAATAACCCAGCTCTGTCTAAGGGTGTGTGTGGTAATCGTAAAAGCTTTGCACGCTATTTAAAAAAAAAGACGCTGAATTTGTACGATTCAATGAAGAGCAGCTGTGGGAAGTATTTTACTGCTGTTTTACAAGCCTTTTCTCACCGTCACAAATATATACACTGCTAGAGCGCAGTAAGCCCTGGAGTGGTTAGAAAATAAAAAAAAAATCTGGCATCATCAAATCAACTAGAAAAGCTTTAACTCAAAGATCAATAAGTGAACACATTTAAGAAGAACTGTGCCACTGTGTTTAACTCACTACTTTTCTAAAACGAAGACAACACTGATGTATTTCAGCCAGGACCAACAAAATAAATGTAAAACCTTTCACTGTAAACAGCCATAGACTGCGATTACACCTCTCCAGCGGTCCGACAGCCAGCTCAAGTGCTGAAACTGTGTACACCATGTCGCCTGTTTAATGAACTCTTTGTTCAGCAGAATCCAGTGTTAGAAGGTCCGGTGCCTGAGCTAAGCCCTGCTTTAGCTTTCTGCAAATGAAAGAGAGACAGGGGAAAGGAGGGTTCAACAGACAGACAGCACACAGGAATATGACAAAATGGAAGAGATAATTATGTGTTCCTCTGTTTGGGCCTTGGTGAACCAAAAACCCCTGCTGCACAAGTGAATATGTGTTATCATAATGCCAGTCATTGCCTGGAATCCCAACTTAAAAATTAAAAGGGCCTAAAACTATCAAGCACTAAATTACACTTACCACATCAAATTAATAAAAAATATATGACAGATCTTTTTTGTTCACTTCTTACTAAGCTGTTCCCACAACTACACTATTTGATTGCGAATAATACTGTGAAATGTGATGGTCTCTGCCTGTATTTCCTGGCCAGGTCTACGTTAGAGCGTCCATGCTGAAAGGGGTAAGCCCATAATATGGAGTTCCAAGAGTTACCAAAACGCCTCACACCCTCACTGAGAAATAGAAGCTCGGTTTCAGTGTAGTTCTTCCTTTCTCTTTGTCTGTGTGACTGAAGAAAGATGATGCAAATACATTGCCATTCAAATGTTTTTGACTATCTGAGGAAATATTTATATTGTACAACAATAACTCAATTGCCTCAAACACAATTTCATGAAGAGATAAAAGAAGGGAAAAAGAAAGAAGCAGCTTACTTTTCTCTTTTCCATGTAAGAGTCTAGGAAGGAGAAAACAAAAAAGATCCAATGAAACTAAACAAATTTGCATGCAGCATTGTTCCTGTTCTTGATATAAATGTAAGTGAGACATATGTAGAGTTTTACAGCCATATTAATGGACCGCAGATGTAAACATTTCTTTATAACAGACTGCAAACTGAATGCAGTTTGAATGCAGCAAGAATTTTACTGTTTTTGTGTATAAAATACGTTATTGTAAAAAAATTGTAAAATGTTATTGTATTAACAGGTGCAGAATAGAACATTTATTCTATGTAGTGTTCTATCAACAGACACTAAAAGGAAGAAATATGCATCTTCGTGTACATGCATGGAACTCATTTGCACATTATTATTATTTGGCTCTAAAACTAAAACAGCCCAAGGACAAGGTGTGCATGTTCCAGCATTATGTAAATACCAACTGGTTATGATTTGCACATGCCTCAGTAATAAATTCTTACATTTCTTTCCCCCAGTAAGTCACATGACCACACAGTATGAGAATATGATAATGTCCCGTGTCATGTAATTTCTGGTCATTTCCTGTGTGTCCATGGTAACTACTCACTGAGCAAAGGTCAGCTCCAACTAGGATACAGTTAACTTAATGAAACATACACTGCCTCTCTTGTTGAACAGTGTTTCTGTTCCTCTATGCACTACATTGTCCTTGTCTCCCCACCATTTATAATGTGTTTATCAGTTACACATGTTTCAAACAAGTCTATCTTCTTTATCATGAGCCATTATCACACAAAGATTTTGCCTGTCCATAAACACATTATCACTGGTTACACTTGCTTAAGGTGTAAAATGACAGAATAAAAAAAGACACACAAAATGATTTAACATCTTAATAAGAAAGTGAGAAAAAATGTATTTTAACAAATAATGGACAAGACATAGACAAGTGTAATAGACTAAGCACAATTCCCTTTATTTTTTTCCACCTTCTGTCTACCAAAAATCATTTTTACCATTTTTCAAGTACATTATCGCTTAGAAATTATGTTTTGTGACTGGGTCTCTAAGGCTGGTTAAAGGTATGATTTTTGTTGTGAATTTGTGCTCTAAAAAACAACAACAAAGGGTGAATGATTTTCTCTAATGGAGCCTTGACTTGAAAAATTCACAAGGAAAAAATAAAAAGTAGAAATTAGAAATACGCACACACACATACACCTGTAGAGAGCAAGAACCTAAAAAACATGTTTTAAAATGGCACAACCCTGGTAACTGCAAACTAAAAAAAAATACCTTCTGCTTCACATGGTCTCTTCAGTGGGATCAGATTTATAACTGGAACACAAAAGAGAGAAAGAGAAGGAAATTTCAGGGAGAATAGAAAATATGTGGCTGGGAAAGCTGGGCTTAAAGAGGCCAGAAAGAAGTTCAAATGATTCTGTCTTTAATTCAAAACTAAAACAGGTTTAATAATCCTCAGCACACATGATAACTCTGGCTAAAAAAGTAAAAATTATTCTCCTGCTACATGGACTCTTACGTCTCACAGTGTCCCGCTGGTTCAGACTGGGAATGTTTCCTGGTCTCCCTTCCTGTTCAATACTGGTGTGTTCAGCAAGGCTTTCAGAAGAGTCAGCATACCTGGCCCTACAGTCAAACTTTTTGTCAAGACTGTGTGTGTGCATGCCACGGTCATGTTGCAGGCTTCTCTTGAAGCAATCCTCAGCCTCCTGCAGCACCAGATGAAAATCACAAAGACATCTGCAGCCACGCAGCACTGCACTCACTGAGCGGCTGTTCACCTCATTCATTCCACTCACACAACCTCAAAATACACAACCAGCAAACAAAGCGTGACATTAGACTTGAAAATGATGTGTGTAAGACAACAGAGCATGAACATCCAACATATAGATGAAAATAAAAGCTTTATGGTTTATGTGTTCATTCTTTTACAAATGAATGTCTTTGTTACGACATTGAGAAACATTCTCTTTTTAGGTAAAAGTGTGTATTAACCCAACACACCAGTGCAGTGCAGCTTGCTGGGTTTAGAGACACCTGGAGTGATGAGGATCCTCTCAATCTCACTCTTCAAAAGCTCTGAGCACACAGACAGCTCATCTGAAGAGAAAGCACAACACAAATATACTATCTACAGTATAAACCATGTCATTATATTAAACATTAAAAAGATTTTTCTGAGGGTATAGTTGTAGACTATGATCTAAGTACTGAAAACAGACAAGCTCTGAACAGAGTTGGGTACCGTCTAAGAAAGCTCGTCTCTGCTGACGTTGTTTCATGGGAGCAGGATGTCTGAAAATATCTGGGCTGAATCCCAACAAAAACACAACACAGAAAAATGTCACTGCTGTGACAACGCAAGCTCTACTGACTGTGTGAAAGTCACAACAGCTTCGAATGTTAAAAGCTGATTTAATGTAGAATTTGTTTTAAGTTCTATATCTATATCTGCATTAAGTCTTGTGCTGGACAACAAGGATGTTGTTTATTTTACCGTTGTATTCCTTTGTCGCCTTCTGCTGGTGGCTTGCTGCATGTGGCTTTGTTGGGGTTTTCATTAGACCAAACAGCCACGTCTCTGCCTCTGTTGAGGTGTGTGTTCACAGTCACAGTCTCTTCTCTTTTATCTCTCTCCCTTTTCTCTCCATCTCTCTCTTTTATTCTCTCCTCTCTCTTCATTTGTAGCTTACTTTTTTCTACTACTACCTTCCCTTTATTATTTTGTATTGGTTCCTGTTGTTCCTCGTTCATTTGTAAAGAATCCAATGGTTCATCAAAGTTTCTAAAGATCTGTCTCCGAACAGGATGCTGCAAACACACACAAAGTCCAAAGACTAGGTTGGAATGAGGCACCATGTCCTCTGACAATGTCACAGTCTAGTAAACTGGTATTTAAACTTGTTGCATTAAATTCAGATATAAATAGACCGATCACCATTGGTTCAAGGTTTTGAATTCTCTGGGGTGTAACAAGCTGAGCTGGAGGTTGAGTAGGGGCCGTGTACATGTGTAGAATGTTCTGCTTGTCTGACTCCTCCTCATATACCCGGTTTTGATCTTTCACCTTTCGCACCACTGAGCCCTCCCACAATTCTGCTCTGCATTCCATAGGCCTCAACAAATCTTGCTGTGTGTGTCGATCTGGGGACCGTTCCTTATCTTTCACCAACTGCTCCTCCCCCATCTGAGAAAAATACAAGTTGACTATTTTCCCTAACAAGAACACACAACATCTAAAGCTGTCAATATGACAAGAACACACAGACCAGTTGTCGTTTTTCAAGACGCTGGATTCTTTGTAGTATTTCCTGGGCTGACTGCCAGTATCCCTGCAAGTCACACTCCTCATTCTGACTAGATAATTTTCCACCGAAAGACCCAACTGAAAATGTAGAAAGACATAGGGACAGAGAGGGAGACAAAAACTATTATTTACTGAAGGTCTAGTTACATTAACACAAAAAGGGGTAAATCACCAATGAACAATTAAAAAATATCAAAAGAGACACTCAGCCCAAAAAGAAAAACATAACCTTCCATAACTTCTCATAACTTTGTTTATTTGTAATAATACAGTCGTGTGAAAAAATTAGGATATCCTATGAAAGCCTGTATGTTTTTGTACCATTTTTGAATATATGGATATTCTATCTCAATTTTAACAATACTGAGAGATTCTGAAGAAAATACTTTTTACAATCTTCACTAAAATGTAATTCTACAAAAATGTTTTTTTTTTCTTGTGAGGAAAACATTAGGACATCCCACCTTTATTCCCTATGAAAATCATCAGGTGTACATAATTAGAACATTGTTGCTCAGCATTTTGAAGGGGGTTTGCCCTATTTAACCGACAAACATATAGTTTGGTTTGTTCCTGACTGTTGAGGTGAGATCAAAAGAACTGTCTGAGACCTTCAGAAATAAGATTTTTGCAGCTGATGGTCTTGTGAGGGATTTAGAAAGATGTCAAAAGAATTTGCAAAAGCCATTCCACTGCCTGTAAGATAGTGTACAAGTGGAGGACTTCCAAAACAACTGCCAACAGGTCTGGCCGTCCAAGCAGACTGTAAAGATGCTAAAAGAAGTCTCCAAAACCCTAAAATGTCATCACAGTACCTAAAGCAGGCGCTTAATAAGGTTGAAAGTGCAAGCCACCATCATCAGAAAGAAACTGTACAACTTTAACTCGCATGGGAGGTGTGCAAGAAGGAAACCTTTGCTCTCTAAAAGAATCGGTCACAGACTGGCAGATGGCTATAAGAAGCATTGCACTGCAGTTATTTCTGACAACAAAAGTAACACTAATTATTAGGGGGTAGGGTGTCCTAACTTTTTCCTAAGTTAGAATACAAATTTTTGTTTATCTTTTGTTTAATTTAGAGATTAAGGTTAATTTTGGTTGTTTACCTACAATTAAATCACTTTCTGTTCCAGTGATAATTAAAAAACAAGATTAGACATGTGGCATTAGATATGTGAAAATTTCTTAATAAAGAACTGCATAATTAATGGGGTGTCCTAACTTTTTCACATGACCGTATATATACATGCTATCTACAGCAGTACTGAAGTCTAGAGTGGTATTATAATAAATATATATATAAATATCAAACTCAAGTTCTACTCCAGTGTGCAACTTTAAGTCTAATTGAGAACAACCTACAAAGCTGTAGGACAGAGTGTGCAACTTACTGATCTTTTTACAGGTTTGCAGAACAAAAGTTGCTGCCTTTCTGACTTCCTCATCACTCACATCAGTCAGCAGAGAAATCATCAGAGGAAGTCCCCCACTGAGCAACAACTGTGTCTGATGCTCCACTACAGAGAAAGTCAACCAAGAGAAAATGTTAAAAATTACGTTTTGTAATTCGTTTACAGAATTCAACACAAAGATGCACGCCCACATACTGTGGTGCTTGAAAGTTTGTGAACTCTTTAAAATGTTCTGTATTTTTATATGTGACCTAAATTACCTGATTTTCAAACAAATAGATTTTTTAATCTATTTAATTAAATGGCACAAAAGTAATTATTTTTGGTTATGTATTTTTTAACTATCCAATAACGTGTGTGGCAAACTGAACCTTTGTTTTCAGTATGTGGTTTGACCACTTGTGCAGAAATAACTGCAACTAAATTAGTCCTGCAAATCAATTGGAATTTTAGCCCATTCATGGAAATTAGTAGGTTTGCTCACCAGAACACTCACTTTATTTTTCATTAACCATTACTTGGTAGAACGACTAGTTTGTTTAGGATTGTTGTCTTGCTGCATTATCTACTGTCTCTTGACATTCAGTTCATACACATACGTTTTGACATTTTCCTTTACAATTCTCTGGCACAGTTCAGAATTCACTGTTCCATCAGTCATGGCAAGCTGTCCAGGCCATTCGTAAATGTGAGACAGGCTCAGAAAATACAATGGGTTCCGTTGTAACCTCTCAGACTATTACACACCTTCCAGTTAGAATAGTCTTTGACGGTCCACCACTTCTAGGCAAGGTAACTACGGTCTTAAATTTTCTCCATTTTTTTCAATAAATACATAAATGTAATAATTGTGTGTCATTTGTTTAGCTAGGTTATCATCAAATTTTAGGACTTGATAGGACAGATGATAGTTTAGGTCATAATTTAAAAATATAGAAAATTTGAAGGGGTTCAAAAACTTTCAAGCACCACTGTAGATGCAAGCACACTCACCACATGCATCAGTGCAGTGCCCAAGGGTCAAGACCACTACCAGTTGGTCTTGTGGACTGAGGTTTGGGCTGGACAGCAGAAGGAGGAGGTCTGGAACCACCTGCACCTCAGACAGAACAGGTCCTAAAGCCTCTGAGAAAGACAATGAAAAACACTTTCTGGTTCACTGGGTTTTTATGTGTGTGTAAGTTTGAGGATATTCTGTATGTGTATATATTTTGTACCATTGTCTGCAATGCAGGCAGACAGTGTTCTGGTGATCACAGCAGCAAGTTTACAGGATGCAGTATTGTCTTTGCACTGAGGTACAATTTTTGCCAAAGCTTCAGTGAGTGTGACCAATCCTCCAATTGCTGCAAAACGCTCCTGAGCACATGCTGAAGGACGAGCAAATACACACACTTAACATGTTGCAATAATCTTTCCATTTGTACATTGGCTTTTTGAAAACACCTGTAGCCTTTTATACAGGGGATCCTCGACTTATACTCGACACACGCAATTTCGTGGTTATGACGCTGCATCCACCCACCACCCCGACTTCTTTTAAAAATAATTTTACAGTGTAAAATTTAAAGATAGAATAAAACGCTCAGAAAAAGGCATAACAGAGCCTCAGGTGGGTGAATGTGTCCCTCTGGTGAAATAGCCCCATTGCATTACACACATTGGTGCTTATTTATATTGCAGCTTGCGTCAAAATTCGACTTATGTCACACTCTGAGGAACAGAACCACAACATAAGTTGAAAACCACCTGTATTGTTTGGACATTCAATGAAAAAGATGGCCCGAATAAGCAAAGGTTCTGTGAAATAAGACATACTGTGGTTTTGAAATTGTTGTAAATGTAGCGATATACACTACTCACAATAATTTAGGGATATTGTTATTTACTTTTGTGCTTTTCCTATTTGCTCTGAATTTTAATGAAATAAGCAAAAGTTCCCTTTGATATTACTAATAATATATGAGAAGAAACACCATTTTCATTAGTGTAATGTTTATTACCCCCAAATTTTTGACATTACAGGAATAGCCGCAAATGATAAAAAAACGATAATGTCAGTAGTGGGTGTTTCTACCATTTGCCGCAATGACAGCTTGACAGCGACATCTCATGCTCCTTACCAGCCTCATGATGTTGTTCTGAGGCTGCGTTCCATTCTTCCACAAGTGCTACATGCAGTTCTGCCAGGTCACGTGGGGGTGGGGTATGATCATTCAGTCTCTGCTTCAACTGGTCCCAGACCTGCTCTATG
>JBBIGC010000020.1:5142606-5160776 GCA_037576955.1 Lepidarchus adonis
AATGCCCTTGCTGATGGAAGGAGGTTTTCACTCAAAATCTCATGATACATGGCCCCATTCATTCTTTCATTTACACAGATCAGTTGTTCTAGTCCCTTTGCAGAAAAACAGCCTGGGATTCCTTTCAGCTTTCTTCCCCCTCCAACACGGCAAATGACATTTATACCAAAGAGTTCCATTTTGGTCTCTTCTGACCACATAACATTCTTTCAATCCTCTTCTGGATCAACCACATGGTCTCTGGCAAACTTTAGATGGGCCTGGACATGTGCTGGCTTAAGCAGGATTTTAATCCATGACAATGTAGTGAGTTACTAATAGTAAACTTTGTAACTGTGGTCCCAGCTGTCTTCAGGTCATTGACCAGTTCCCCCTGTGTAGTTCGGGGCTGTTTCCTTACGGTTCTCAAGATCATTTGTACCCCACGAGGTGAGATCTTGCATGGAGCCCCAGGTTGAGGGAGATTGTCAGTGATTCCATTTTCTACTAATTGCTCCAACAGTTGATCTCTTCTCACAAAGCTGCTTGCCTATTGTAGATTGGTTTATCCCAGTCTTACGCAGGTGTACAATCTTGTCCCTGGTGTCGTTAGACAGCTCTCTGGTCTTGGTCATTGTGGAGGTTGGAGTCTGACTGTTTGAAGGTGTGAACAGGTGTCTTTTATACTGATAACGAGTTCAAACAGGTTCCATTAATACAGGTGACGAGTGGAGGATAGAAGAGCTTCTTAAAGAAGTTACAGGTCTGTGAGAGCCAGAAATCTTGCTTGTTTGTAGGTGACCAAATACTTATTTCAAACCATATTTTGCAAATAAATTCTTTAAAAATCAGACAATGTGATTTTCTGGATTCTTTTTTCTCATTTTGTCTCTCATAGTTGAGGTAAAGCTATGATGAAAATTACAGGGCTCTCTCATCTTTTTAAGTGGGAGAACTTGCACAATTGCTCACCGACTAAATATGTTTTTGCCCCACTATACAATGTAACTAACCATTTTGTTGACAGATTGAAGCAATAGTAAGTAGGGCCTGTTTTTGTGAGTCTGGACATTTCATTTGGTACTTCAAACACTCAAGCAATAAGTGGAGATCAGTCTTGATTGCTGGGAAAAAAATATGCTTAGGTAAATATATTGACTTATTTGACCTTTCATACACAAAAATACAGACTCCAGTAGAAGATAAAGTATGTTGGTAACTTACTGGAGTTGTTTTCTGGTAATATTCAGGTAAAACAGGTGATATCTGCAGCAATAACTGGCAGATAATTTTCAACTAGATGTGAGGCAGGGTCATAAAACCAAACCTCCATGTTGCTTGAGCAATTCTGCACTTGATAGTCAAAATCTATCTGTTTACATAACAAGTTAAAACATAATCCTGCAAAATAGTTGTGCCAAATTCCAGTGTGGAAAACCAGTTTTAAATGATCTGTTACGGCTCCAAAAAAATGACTACCAGTTACTGCCTTGACAATGATGTAGGTGTTCAGAACATTATCTGTCACTAAGGCTTGTGTCTCTCCACCATGAATGACTTACCATTTAACATTTTTGAACATGCACTTCTGAATGTACTTTGTTCTTGCTGTGTAGCAGCTCAAATTAATGTTAACGCTGAATGGGGCCTATAAAACATTATTTAGATAAAAACGGATCCAGTTGAGTTTAATGTTCCAATGTGAGCTAACGTTTCAATGCTAATAAATGACCTGTTATGAACGTTGATTAATATAAATAACACAAAATGTTGTTTTGAAAATTACTTCCGTTCATATAAATCACAAAATCTCGATCAGGCAACCCTGAAGAGATTGGCACGCGCTCAGGCTAACGTTAGTAAAATATCGCGCTAAGCTGCTCGGGCAACACACGAAATCTCTCAAATCCTACACTTTTGAAAATAAACTGTTAAGTACAATAAAATATTTAAAAGCTGTAGTTATCTGGCGGCTAAATACTACCTGGGTGCCTAAAATAAACCAGCTTATCCGACTGCTGCTAGTTTAGCTTCGAGTTCATAATAAAATCAAGGAAGGGCTCCGAGACTACATTTCCCAACGTGCACTCTTAAATGTGTGTCATTTACAGCGCATGCGTGTTTAGACCATAAACCCACAGGCGACTTGGGAAAGCTCAGCATAGCGAGAAACAGCGGAACCGGCGTCGAGACCTTTCATTGATTTTGACAGGTGTTCTGTTTTCGCCTCATATCTACGTATTTTTGTGACCTATTCGATTTAGTTGATAAACGCTTTATATAACGGAAGTGCTGTTTGATCTAATTGCCTCCAATATTTGTTGAATTTTAGAGCTCAGATGAAGTGTTGCTCGGCTAGCCTACTTAGCTTGATAATCGTTAACAAGATAACGTGGACTGCAAGTTTTCTACAAAGGCTTGGTTTCTTCATACTGTAATGTCTTGATTATCTAGGCCATTATTTTCCACATCTCGTGTATGAAGGGAACATTTTTCTGTGCGGAGCTCATAGTTAGGTCACTAAATATTTAAAGTGGCCATGAATCCTATTAACACTGAACGCATCACTGGGTTTTGGTGATCTGCTCTGCTAGATGTCAGTTATTGATTTCCCAGACTGAGTGCTGTATAATTTTTTTTAACCAAGCAGCCAATTTAATATATTATCTATACTTACTAATGGTTGGACCCTGCAGAAATAAGACTCATGTTTCTTTATGCACCTCTTTTCCAGATGTTGAAGTTTCAGATGTTGGAGCTCTAGACTTGCTTTCTGTTGACACTGGCAGAGATGTCATCTAACATGTCCACACGACTTCTGTGCCATGTTGTCAGTAGCCGACTGTCTTCATGTCAAGTCTTGCACTCCCAGATCCGGGGTTGCTTTTCACGTGGTAGGCGTCCCGACAGTGACTCGAGCCAAAGCAGAGTACAAGGACTGTCATCTCCAGCATGTGAACTGGACTTCCAGCTGAGTAGACTGCAGATTGATGGAGTATTGCGTGCCAACGAACAGTCTGTGCGTATTCCAGAGTTTGACAGGCGTGGTGGTCCAAGCCCTGTGCTAAAGTTTGAGAGTAATCAGCTTGCAGCCAATTCTCCTTTAGAGGACAGACGCAGCACTGCCACTTGCTTGCAGACTCGGGGCATGTTGTTTGGTGTTTTTGATGGTCACGGAGGTCACGCATGTGCTCAGGTGGTTAGTGAACGGCTGCCTTATTACATTGCTGTGGCGATGATGTCGGAGTCTAGCTTGGAAGACCTGGAGGCTGCCATGGAGACCCTGCGGCCTGTGCCCCCAATCATGCAGTGGTACAAGCACCATAATGACTATAACTACCGCGAGTCTGCTGCATTGTATGTCAATCACTTGCGTGTTTACTGGCAGGAGCTGCTTGCGAGTGAAGAGCATGGTGATGGAATGAGTCCTAGTGAAGCTCTTACTTATGCCTTTCAGCGCCTGGACACAGACCTCTCCCTGGAGGCTCAGGTGCCTCTGGCAAGCGACCTAATGCGTAACACAGCCGTTCAGGCTGCTTTTGCGGGCTGCACGGCATGTGTTGCTCACGTGGGGCCTGAGGGCATATTTGTGGCGAATGCTGGAGATTGTCGTGCTGTACTGGGTGTGCAAGAGAGTGATGGGAGTTGGAGTGCGCAGCCTCTCTCAAAGGACCACAATGCTGCCAACATAGCCGAACTGGAACGGGTACGTTCACGGCACCCTTCAAGTGAGTGCCAAACCGTCATTCTGGATGACAGACTGCTGGGGGTGCTGATGCCATTCCGTGCATTTGGTGATGTACGTTTTAAGTGGAGTCGTGAGCTGCAGCAGAGCGTGCTGGAGAACGGTGGCTGTGACTTAGATGCTTTAAATGTCTATCAGTATGCTCCACCCAACTATCTCACCCCACCTTACCTAGAGGCCACACCAGAGGTCACCTATCATCGTCTGCGTCCACAGGATCGTTTTCTGATCCTGGCATCAGATGGCCTGTGGGATGAACTGGACAATGAAGAAGCGGTCAGGCTGGTGGCTGAACACTTGACGGGTGTTCATCTGCAGGCTCCTGTCTCCGCCAGCCAACGACAACTCAGTCTGGGACAGATGCACCAGTTGTTGCTACGGCGGAGAGCACGTGCAACACCAGCCCTTGACACAAACGCAGCCACACATCTGATTCGCCATGCTCTTGCTACCAATGAATATGGAGAGATGGACCCAGAGAGGCTGGCAGCCATGCTTGCACTACCAGATGACCTGGCGCGCATGTATCGTGATGACATTACCGTCACTGTAGTTTATTTTAACTCCAGTCTAAACAAACCATCTCGTAAGAAATAGTACAGTTAGGAAGTTCACTAAATAACAGTAACATTTGCAAATGTTAACATGAGTGTCTCTGGACACAGGCATATAATCCCTTTAGCTCATTTAATGTATTGCTTTCAGTGTTTGTCGAACATAGTTTTGCTGTTTTATTCAGATATCAAATTGTTGTAATTGCCATGTGTACATTTGAGCATATTGTTCTTTCTTTTAATTTTTTTATAAACATTCCTAATGTAAACCGAAATGGGGTGAAGTTGCCCAGAACACTTGTCACATTAAAACATTTCTCTCTCTAGTGTATAGCTATTTTCCCTACAGTACTCAGTGCTGTTTTTGTGACATTGTTCAATTTGTTGTCAGTGATTGACTCCTCGTGCAATATTTATAGAAAATTGAAAATGTATACCTATAATCTGTGTGTGTTTGACTGCCAGTTTACATGATCTATACAACCTTAGAACAGGCAGCGCAGGCCTTTCTGTTTTTTCCTCTCAACAGTTCGAATCCAGATCTTGCCTTTTTGTTTTTACTTTGCATTAAGCACAGTATCTGATATGGTATGTGTGTAGCAAAAACAAATATTCTTTACCTCTTGGTAATCTATTATCAATTTTAGTTGTGCAGGAAATATATTATTCTGCGAACTAGTCACATTTCTTTAGTTTGCTAATTATATATATGTATTATATTTATAATATTTAAGCACATTTATATAATTGTTAATGTATTTTTGTAAATGCTAATAACTAATCACATCAATGAAATATCTTGCACATAACTTAGAAAATATATATATATTTCCATAGAAATCATATGTTCAGATTATTTGTTATTGCAAGTGTGTTTAATCTAGTCTGTGCTAATTTTCCTGTTTATCTTAACAGTTGTATACTTTTGTAGTCCCTTATACATTTTTATGCAATGTTTGCCTTTTTCTTATTAAACATTAAAGATGTTCCTCCCAACCTAATAACTGTTTGTTTGTTTTCTCTCTCTTTCTCTGGACTGCACTACATTTTTGCTGACTGAATTTGCATTTGTCTTAGTGACATTTTCCAAATAATTTGTATGTAACTTTGTATGTAATAATACGTTGCTTTTGGGAAAGTAATTTTACTCTTGCCTATGCTGTTATTAAACCAAATATCACTTGAACTTGAGTGGGGGCTTGGGGCTGTCTACCCACCTGTTTCTATTTACTTTTTATAAAGAGAACCCGTCGTTTGCGATATCAGGCAGTATTGAGCATTTTGCAACTTGGAGTAGAAACCACCAGAGGGCCTTGAAAATGTTGCTTCGGGGCAATGAAGTGCGCATGCGCCTAACGCGCGGAAATTCAAATGTTTGAATTGTTTTCCGGAAAACAGTCGCCTGCCAGCCTGTTAGCCATATCACATTCAACAAGGTAAGAGAAAAGTGTCGTTCTTTTTCATTTAAATTAGTCATGTTCTTGCTTTATGTTATAAGATTTCGTCTTTCGACATGGTCACCGCTACCGACTGTCTGTATGTAACGTTGTTTGTGTCTAAATGGATCTTAAGCTAAGCTAAGCTAAGCTAAAGTAAACACCCCTAACTAACTGAAACAATCGCTGGTTCTATTTCGGTTTAGCAGTATAAAAACAATTTTAAGCGCTTCTATTGGTTTCTTTTAAACAATTAAGAGGGTTACCTTAATCTATGATTGTAAATGTATATGTGTTGCAAAACCAGAGCAATGTTTAAACCAACAGTAGTTTGGTTTAGAAACTAAATGTAAGTGTTGGCTAACAAATGTCTTCATTTTTTGCCTCTAAGATCATGGAAAACGGGGAGCAGTCAGACAAAGCCCAAAAGAGACCCAGAGATCCCCTGGAAGAAAATGTATTGGCGTCTAATGGTGTGTGCTTATAACCTAATATATTATTTAATTTAATATTATTTATTTAGTGTTTTTTTTCTTTTATTTAGCTGATATACTTGTGCATTTGTTTATGAACAATGCCTTCCTTATCTTCAGGTTAAACATCGTTTGAATTTTTTTATTTGACATTGCCTTTACTTTAAATATGTTTATTATTAAAAACTAACACCCAGAAGAAAGCTGTAAATTTAATTGATTTTATAATAAATTAACTATAACATTAACTTAAGTTAAAACATATGCCCCTCTGCATAGGAAGTATTCTGTTTTAGGATTAGCTGTTTGAGGCATTTCATGTATTCATTGTAAAATGTTTAATGGACTGTGGTGGGTGACCGCACTGATGTTTATTTTAAAGAGCTTGAGAATGTGCTGAAGAGGAGGCGCCTGGTTGCAGAAGGAGCTGAGAATCAAATGCCTGTGGCAGGGTCCCCTGCCAGATCACGACAGGTAGAGTTGGAGAGGAAACCAGACACACCAGCCATAACCTCTGTTCGCCTTAGAGTGCAGCAGCTCGTGCAGAGGCGAGATGGTGAGATTAATTAACCTTTACTACACCTTCAGATCTTTGGGCCATATGCATATGCATATGTATATGTATAAGGATTATTTTTCGTCAATAAAGATGCAGTCTTTGTATAACAGGTGGAGCTTCATTGGTTCAGCGCTGTTTGTCAGACCCGGGAGAAGTTTGTCACATTGGTGAGTGTTATCAAATGTCTGCCTTATCCTGCGTCTTAATTTTACAATTATTTCCTCACACAATTAATAGGAAAGGTACATAACCTTCCAGTGATTTTTGTCCCTAGCCATGGTGAATCTAAGCTTCTGTGTTTTTTATTTACTTTATGAATGTCTCTTAAATTTGGGCACTTAAGCATTATAGATAGATAACATTAAAAAAGGTTCTCTCTGCAGAGATAAAAATAAAACCTGACTGAATGACATGTTACAACAATTTCTGAATCTTCTACCTGTTAAATTTTCTATATTTTGTCTGCTATGTATAAGGTGAGGGTGAGTTTACCCTTCGGTTGGAACGCTTTAATGCTCCCACCCCAGACAGCAGTCCGGTCCTTTCCATGCCAAGTACACGCAAACTCTCTGGCTTTGTGCATAATGTGCAGCAACAGCTTAATACTACGGTTACCCCAAGCACTAAGGAAGCATCTCGTATCCGCAAAGTAAGGTTCTTCACAGCGGAATGATGTGTTTAATATTTGAAACAATTTTTTAAAAAGTTTGTCTTCTGTCTAGGCTAGAGAAGATGAACTAAAATTACTGAAAGTTCAGCCTCTCACAGATAATATGTGGCTAAAGAGGAGCTTGTCTGACTCTTCTCTTGCTGAGGTAAGTTGGGTTTTTTGTTGTTATTTTTTACACTGAGATCTGTTAGAATTGTAATAGATGTGCATTTGCAAAAATAAGTTATAAAGTTATTTATATTATAAAGCACTTAGTGACGAGATCATGTACATTTTGAATTATGCACATTTTGCCAGAGGCCCAATTTACCATCCAGTTCTCCTTGTGTTTTCAAGAGGATCAGAAAAAACCCATGGCCTCCATTACATGTGAGGAATGTGAGCATATCTGTGAGAATGCTATTGTGCACTGGGTGTTTTGGTTCCTCTTTTCGTTCGTGGTTTTCTGATGTTTACACATTTAACTGCCTTTCTGTGATGTATGTGCTGTCTTTGTTTTATTAAAGCGTTGTCATTGCACAATTGTTTCATTCCTGGATAATAGTATTTGTCTGTAAGGGAGAAAGATTTTGTGTTTATTTGCCAGGATGAGTCAAACATTGACTCGAATGAAGCTGTTTGCAGCTTAAGCTTCAGGGATATGAATGACACGATGGGAGAAGGCGTTAGCAACACATCAGACTTTGCCGGTGATTTTCAGCCTTGCTCTTCAGGTAAGCCTGCTGGTAGGCTGTACACAAAAGGCATGTCTAAGTAAATTAGGTTTGGATTTAAGTGGTACCATTGGGTGTAAATCTTAAATGGTAATGACCATTCTAACACGCAGCATTTACTTAAAACTGCGAGGTAGATGGTTAGTATAAAACGGACTGTTTTATAAATGTTATTTTTCCATGTGCACAAGTATTATCATAGCTTGAGCATCTAAATGGGTAGTGTCCAAGTTGTTAAGCAATGTCCTGACATGGACTTAACAAGGCTGTACTTGCTAATGTTTGTGGAGGTGACTCTTAATCCAAAGTTGAGTTTGCCTCATGAAACAGAAGCTCCTTTTTTGTGAAATTAAGCTAATAACATGAGAGCAACCTACACATCTTGCAAAACAGTTATTAGTAAAATACAATCTACAAGCACTGTAAGCATTATTTTCTTTTTTTGTTCTAGATTCTATAATCCACCCCAAGGAAGAAATTAGCACTTCTGCCTTAATCGACAAGATGTTTGAAGATGTCTTGCAAGCTGCTGATGAAGAGGACCAAGGTGAAGGGAAGGAGAATGAGACACTGCATGAAGACAGTCTTTCCAAGCCTATAAAGGAAGAGAAAACTGACCTGGAGCCAGCAGAAAATGAGCCGGAGAAGTCTTTACTTTCTAGCCCTGAAGGGGATGGTATGGCCAAAGGAGAATCTCCTTGTAGTTCTGAAGGGTTCGAGGAGGAGGGTGTGCTGTCCAGTGAAGGAGAGAAGGCTGATGAAAGGGAGGACTTCAGTGAGCAAGAGAGAGAAAATGAAGAAGAGAGTAAACCAATGTGTAATGAAGAAGACTTCTTAACTCTCCCACCTACATGTGTCCTTTCTCCTCTGAGCAAATCTGTAGAGTCTTTTGTTACACCATTGGTAAGATTATAAACATTACCTTGTTCATGTTCATAATAATGCTATATTAAACAAACAAAAAAAAATATGGTTGTCTTTAAAAAAATGTTTGCTTTTGTAATTATTTACTTTGTAACTGCGTAATGTCATCTGTTGTCTGCATAACTTTGAATGTGCTGGGTCTTGGTCTTTAGAGACTGGCAGCGACAGTACCCACAACCGCAGTGCAGCTTCCCTCCCCACAGGAGGAGATGGCTTCATCTGTTGATAGTGCTCCACCTCTGTACAGGTAAGAATGCCCTGGAAGTACCGGTACTAGTCACCTGCTGTATTTCTGAGCATTTTTTTAGTAGCTATATCAACCTGTGGTTATTCTAACATTGACTGGTGGCTTCTACATTGACAAAGCAGATGTTTTTCTGTATTTGGACTTTTGTTTTGCCAGCTGAATGCCATTGAATTGTTGTTAATGTTCATTATCGACAGCATTGATGCATACCGCTCTCAGAGTAAGACTAGCCATGTAGTCTTTCAATGTGCAACACCTGGAGCACAGAAACAGGCTCCTGAGAAGTCATGCATCAAACCGACCATCAACACTAAAGAAACTATCAAGGTCTGTCATAGTGACCATTAGATAATAACTGGCTTATTTTTGCATAAATACACTTAGTGAAAATGTGTCATTGTGTAATTGAACGATCTGCAAGTTTCCAAAAGTGCATCCCATTACTGTGGGGCAAAAAAGTATTTGGCAGCCACCAATTCTAAAAGTTGTCCCACTTAAAAAGATGAGAGAGATCTGTAATGTTAATCATGGGTTCACTTCAACTGTGAGACACAGAATATATAAAGAAATCCAGGAAATTACATTGTATTTTGATCTTTAAGTGGGACAACTTGCAGAAACGGTGGCTGCAAATACTTTTTTTCCCCACTGTAAGTGGTTAATTTATGTTCTGTCCTGTATAGGCTCTGAGTGAAGAGGCTGCCAGACTCCAGACTATTATTAACCAGACTTTGCAGGCTCTGAGCTGTTGCAGTGATGAAGAGCATGGCAAAGGATCCCTGCAAGAGGCAGAGGCAGAGAAGCTCCTGCTTGTTTCCAGTGAATAAATACTATCTTTATTAGCATTGTTAGTATTCTTTACATATTTTTTCTCTGTGTGTTTCATAATAAGTATTTGTGTGATTCAGGTGAGAAGCATGCAGCCCTGCTGTCTGAGATCAGCAGACTGAGAGAAGGAGGAAAAGCAGGAGTGCAGGTGGACAGCTCTTCCACTCTGCAGCCCTGCAGGGGCACGGTTAGCATCAGCAGTGTCCAGCTTCCCCTCAAAGTGGAGTTTGTGTGCTCTGCCCTTATAGGTGAGCATAGTTGGGGGGGGGGGGGAAGAAGTAAAACGAATAAGATGCATACAATTAGTTCTACTGTATAAAATGTCCTTATAAATAACCTGTTGTTCCTGCAGGTCGTCCCACTCACTACTTTTTTATTTTGATTCGTTATGGACCCTGTAATATTGTAGCCACCCCACTGGCTACAGGTGCTGATGCAGAGAATGGAGACACAATCACTTTTCCGACATCAATCATACTGTGAGGACACGTACATTTGTTAAACCCAAATATTTTTGCTTGCTTGTTTTAACATTGTAATAAAAATATGTAGCAGTCATAACACAAAATTAATCTAAAATGTCAAATTTAACACCTTCCTGATATGTGTACAGAATATTGATTCTGTGAAAATCAGCATTAAAGGTCAGGTTTATATTGTGTTATTGCCCAGGCCCCTTTTTTTCTGATGAGAGTTAACTGTCCAGCATTTTACAGTTTTACAGTAACATCTGTGTCCATTTGTGATATAGAAAAGAGATGATGAGTTTTCTAATTTTCAAACACTTTGAAAACTCACTTTCTTTTGTTTTGTATATGCTTTACTGTAGACAGGACATTCGCTCCAACTTTGAGATTGATATAGAAGTCTACAGTCTGGTAAGCACCATTTTTCTTGAAAATAGCTTGGTGAAATGAAAAGTAATTTTTAAATCTATACCCTTCAGTTGCTTTATACAATGTCTATTTTTGAAAGCAATGTTTTTTTCCATCTCTCCTATATATTTGTTTTAGTCCAGTAGCACCGGTAATACCTGCCCTGCTAATCTGCAGCAGCTTCGAAGCGCTACCAAAGCACGAGTAAGTATCGATTCGCATTACCATTACAGAATGTGTTGTGGATGTTAATAATTGTCTCTCTTCTGTGTAGGTAACGCCAAAGAAGCTACTCAGCAGCATTACAGTATTTATCTTTTTATGTATTTTAAGTCATTTTAAAATTTCTGTATTAAAAAAAGTAAATATTTATATGCAATGATTAGGCAACTAATTTCACTCATTAGCTTTTTATTTCACTTCTCACAGAAATCCACCCCAGGTCTGTCCAGTAAGTATTTTCCACATTAATGCATCTCATTAAAAATCCTGTAGCAAAAACTTTCTCATGTGTCATGCTACTGTTCATCACAGGTGGAGCTCTGCCTTCTCTGGGCTCTCGTCGGACCAGTAACTTCTCATTAGTGGGCTCTCACAAGATCACCCTGGCCTCCCTGGGACAGAGCAAGTTTGCACTTGATAAGGTGTGGTGTTTTCTGAAAACGTGTTTTTCAGGTTTATGTTGGGTGTGCTGCACTGTGGTGGGGTCTCTGGTTGATATAACTCTGCCTCGTCTTTCCTTGTCCTGTGTTTGTCCTCTCAGATGAAGTTTGAGGGCAAAATCAGGCGACTCCTTGGAGATGAGTTTCAGGAAAAGGTTTCACAGTGTCTGCCTTTCACTTTCATCTCTTTTCTTCTTGGTGTTTGGTGTTTGCAAACATGGTTTTAAAACTATTTGGTGACTTTTTATTTTACCTATTGGAGACATACTGTATATGTGAAATGTATAATGTCCTCTACTTTATCTTTGGAATAACACCGTTTCTATTATGTATCATAGGTGCCCTTCTTGTCTCCGCTGGAGGGTCACATCTACCTGAGACTTCACAGTGAGAGCCATTCCAATGTCGAACATCAAGGCTTTCTGGTTTGTGTTTGTATGAACAGTTTTGAATTTAAGCATGTTATTAACAAAGTTTGTTGCTTCAGTGTTTTTAGACCTTTTGTCAGTTATTTCTGTGGTGTATTGAAGTGTAATTACAAGCATTTCATAAGATTCAGCAGAGTCAATATTTGTAGTGTTGGCCCTTTGTCAGGACCTCAACAATTTGCCCTGGCATGCTGTCAATTGTCAATCAGTGCTTGGAGTTTATGAGAATTTCACAATTTCTCAATTGGATTAAGGTCTGGGGAGTTTCGTGGCCATGGACCCAAAATTTCAATGTTTTGTTCCCTGAGCCACTTAGTTATCACTTTGGCCTTATGGCACAGTGCTCCATCATGCTGGACATGGCATTATTCTTCACCAAACTGTTCTTAGATAGTTGGAAGCAGTTGCTGTCAAATGATGTGTAATGTAGTACCATTCTTTATTCATAGTTGGGTAACCACTACCTTAGATGAGAAGCAGCCCCACACATGAATAGTCTCAGGATGCTTTACTGTTGGCATGAGACAGAGCTGATGGTAGCGCTCACCTTTTCTTCTGCTGCACTTTCTTGAGTGTCCTGAAGCCTTCTTCACATCAATTGAACCTTTCTTCATGAAGTGATCTGATAAATGGTTGATTTAGGTGCAGTCTTAGCAGCAATATCCTTACTTGTGAAGCCCTTTTTTATTGCAATGCAATGATGAGAGCTCAGGTTTCCTTGCAGGTAACCATGGTTAACAGAGAAAGAACAATGATTTCAAGAATCACCCTCCTTTTAAAGCATCCAGGCTGCTATTTAAGTCAATCAGCATGACGCAATGATCTTCAGCCTTGTGCTTATCAACACTCATGTGTTAACAAAGAGATTACTGAAATGATCTCAGCAGGTCCTTTTGTGGCAGGGCTAAGATGCAGTGGAAGTTGTTTTTGGGATCAAGTTCATTTTCATGGCAAAGAAGGACGTTGCAATTCATCTGATCATTCTTCATAACATTCTGCAGTATATGCAAATGACCACCATAAAAACTGAAGCAGCAAACTTTGTGAAAAACAATATTTGTGTCATTCTCAAAACCTTTGGCCACTACTGTAAGTCCCGTTTAAGCTGAATCTGGATTTTTGCTGCAGGGGAAACCATGAAAGTATGCAGGGCAATTAAGCGCTACTTAATTATTTAGGCATTTGCAAGATGTTGGGTGTTTTCCAAGAAAGTGTTTATTGTTTCTCACAAGTCTTTAACACTTCTGATATTTAGACAATGTTTGAGGATGTGAGTGGGTTTGGAGCATGGCAACGCCTGTTTTTTAAGCTTGAAAAAGGATTCTTCTTCTACTGGCACCACCCCAATGAGATGGGCAGCAAGGTGAGAACCACCACAGCCTTGACATTGAGTTGTTCAATTATTTTGTTAATTTCTCTTTTGTGTGCTTTTTTGGTCTGTTTATCTTACTTACTTTTTTATTGTTCTCTTAGCCACCAGTGGGTTCCCTGTCTCTGTGTGGCTTTGACTGTGTAAGGCCTGTGAATAGAGATTCTTGTGCACGCCCTCACACCTTTGAACTGGTGAACAATAAGACTGTACAAGAAGATAACCACATCTTGAACAAGTAAGATCTTTTTGGGCATCTTTTACACTTGTTAGCATCTCCGGCTGGACTGTTACTATATTTTAATTTGGTCCTTATTTATCTTTTTTTTTTTTTTTTTTTTTTTTTTTTTTTTTTTTTTCTCTCTATGAAGGAGCTGGTTCTCCGCAGACACTCGGGAGGAGCGTGCAGACTGGATGGCGAAACTTAACCAAATGCTGCTGGACCTACGCACATGGTGCCAACGCTCTCCTGTCAGTGAGGCTGCTAATACCTCCTCTAACACTACAACTTCCCGTGAGAGCATTCTCTGACCTCATTGTTACAAACATTTAAAAAAAAGTCTTTGACAAACATTAAGGTATTTTCTGCACTTTACACTGCATTTAAGCGCAGAAGATCTTGGTCTGCTAGACACCAGAGGATAAACTGAGCACTGGAGACCAAGTTGCCAGGCAATAGTAAGTGTATGTGTAAATTTATGCTTTTTAAATCTCAGAGGGTTACATACTGTTTCAACAAAATCATAAACATATGGAGGAAATACAATTGAAGTTTATGTTCTGGCTAAATAATTTACTTTATATTAATCTATGGTAAATATAAATGCCCCCCCGACACTACAACAACTGCTGCAAATGCCCTGACGGTGTTTTTATTTATGTTTTCTTCTCCTCGTCTCCAAGCACTTCTTAAGGGATGGCCATAAAATATGCAGACCATTTAAGGGAGAAACAATTTTATTTACACATTAAAACTTATTCTGTATTATATATATTATCAATTCTAATTTGTAGCATTTGTTGTTTTATTTTCATGTGATTGTCAATCAATGGTTAGTTTATACATCTATTGTTTGAGTTAATTCACAAGCCTTATCTTATGTAATTTGTTAAATATTTGGGAGAAACAAAATCTAGTTTGTGAAGTTCTCTGTACTAAATCTTTTGCCTGAGTGGTTGTGATGAAGGCATCACTCTGTATTGTACCTTCTAGATGGGGCTATCTGAAGACAGGCGGAAACTTGTTTACCAAATTGCTTATTTTTTATGTTGATGATCGCTGTATTTGTTGAATAGTCTGCTGGGCTTGATTGGGATTAGAACATCAAGTTGGATAATTGTATGTTTACAGAGCAAAGTACATAAAAAGTACCTTTTTGACCACACATGGTACTAGTGTACTAGTCTGTATGTATTCTTTCAATGGATTTTCTGTCATATTTTCTGTCATATTCATATTCTGTCTTGTTTCTTTATTCCTGTTAATCAATATGCATTATTGTATACATATGGTACTACAAAATAAATATGGTTATAACCATTATTATTCTGGTGACTGAAATGGCCAATGGAAAATGAACTTTGCTGTTCAGATAGAATTTGTTGTACTTCTACAGCTCTTGGAAAAAAATAATACACAACTTCTGTTTGGTTTTGTTTTTTAAATCTGCATTTCTATGAATGGCCAGCATTTTATTCCACTGTCTGTGATGGAATTCTAACAAAATCAGACCCCATTTCACTTACTGAGGTACTGATTCAATGATTACTTGAACTAAATTTAATCTAAAGAGGAAATATATAAAGATATATAAAGTCCACTTCTGCGCTCCTCACTTCCTTCTTGCAATAGGACCAGTCTGAATGGGTAAATTAATATCTTAATTATTTTTAAAAGTTCAGACATTATTATTGTTAAGAAGTTTATTGAATTTTCATTTATAAGTATTCATGGTATGAAAACACTTTTTTGCCAACCATTTTTCTGCAAGTAAATGTTTAAAGTGTGTTACTTCCGTGGAATTCTGAGGAAATCTCAGTGGTTTATGGAAAAAAAAAAGTTTTCGTGTTCCCTCACACACACACACAGCTATACATGGTAGAACCAGAGAAACTGATCAAACTGGAGTCATATATTTTTTCCTGATCTGTATATGTTCTCATTGTTAAAATTTTACAAACTTTTTCTTCCTTGTGGATGTTTCATGTTTAGGAAATTAGGCTGCTTGTGATGTTTTATAACATTAAATACATTGCTCGTGATGTTCTTAAAACCAGAGCATTTACGTTACATTACTTGACAATTTGACTAAAATGGTTTAGTCTGTCCATTCATGTTTGTGTGTTCCAGCCCATACTGCTTATTAAGGGCACAAGCAATCAGATTAGGTCATTGACGTACTAGTATAGGCACATTTTTTATTTTATAATCGTGTGGAGGTCTGCCTGTCTTTAGTCCCCGAGTCTGTATTTGTAAGTAAATCAGCTGGTCACCTCCTTCTATACCTCCCAGTAATTTCAGAATTATGGTTTGGATTTAAGGTAAATGGTTTATTTACCTTATTCACTAAAACCACTAGGTAGTGGTTAGCACTTTACCCCTAAAATCAGAAGGTTGTAGATTCCAATCACAACCCGGGCAACACTGAGGTACCACCTGCTCCCCAGGTGCAGTTGGTGGCTGCCCGCTGCTCCACGTGTGATGGGTTAAATGCAGAGGTCACATTTTGTTGTGATGCACAGTGTGATGGTGTGCTCACAAAGACAATCACATTCATGTAAAATGGCTGTATTTGCTCTCATGCTGTGCAGTTAACACTCATGGATTAAAAGAAGGTGCAGTGTAAGTAGATCTGTATTTACTGTGAAATGGATCCTGATGAAATTTCAAGCATGTCCCCATTAAAACAGTACTCTGGTTTGTTTGGTTTAAGATTGTGAAAGCAATATACAGTAACAGACACAGACATTGTCATTAAAAGCTAAAGTAAGTTTTTTTTTTTTTCTTTTATAGCAAAGAAAAAGTTTCAGAAATGGTTTTGATATTGTGGTTAGAAAAGATGTCATGTCTGCTCATGTGTGAATGCAGTCGGCTTCACACCTGACTTAAATACAGACTGATTTCATACCTGTAAATACTATATTTCTTTAAGGAGAAAGTTGAAAGTACATACCTTCCCACATAAAAAAAATTATTTCATATGTTTTAAGTTTTTAATCACTTGCTGCCCACATAAAGGCTTTTACAATACACTGTACACCCTAAGATTTTACTTATATAGTTGTGCACAAATATGCCTTCATTTCTTGGAGAGGTCTGAATTTACATCATCCTCAGATTTGAGGGCGTGCCATTGAGCGATGGGTCGTCTCGGACTGGCCAGCATGTCGGCCCAGTGACGCTGTTCAGTGCCTGAGCTATTAAGTCCGAGAAAAACTTTCCCAATGGCGTCATTCTTGCCAATCTTATCATAATCCAGCACCGTCACTACAACTTGTACTTTCTATGGAGAAACAGAGTAGACATGTATATGTATAAGAGTATTACACATTTCTCCTAAATACTTAAGTATGATTTAACCATTAAGAAAAATTACCTGAATTTGTTCAGATGGAACTTCAAAGCTAAAAGATTCATTGTAATAAGGGTTCAGTGTGTTTTTCTTAATTGTTGTTTTCTTCTTCTTCAGTCTTTTGCCATTTTGCATCAGGTGGATCTTAACATAAGGATCTGAAGAAGACAAGTATAATGTGATCAAATGTTACTTATTAATTTCATTATGACATGAATATATTAAGCTGTTACTGAAAGTTAAAGTTAAAACTAAAAGTTTTTGCCAGTCGTTCACCCACCTGAAAGTCCTCCAACGTCCATTTTCTTGAGGTTTTTGGCCTCTAGGACGACAACTGTGAGTTTACCAGCAGTGGGAACATATCGCAGGGACAAGCAAATATCCCCCAACTTCTCCTGCTACAGTGAAAACAGCAAAAGGCACAAACAAGGGGTCAACCAAGAGTCTTCTGCAAGTTAGAATGCTAATCTAATATTGACATTTGTAATTTAAACTTAATATATAATTAGATGCGCACAGTTTACTAAGTCAGTATCTTTTTTTCTGCTTATAGCTCACACTGCAGTAATAGTTTTGCAGGTGAAATTGTGTTGAATGCTTTGGCTTCATTACTCTTCTCTGTCTTCTTACCTCCTCTTTCTCTGCCTTTTGTAGCGCTCTCCATTCCTCAGTCACATGACTGAAATCCACTTTATTCATCTGCACTCTCACATCTCCGATGGCATCATGCTTGGAGAAACGGTCAAAGTCATAAACCGTCATGACAAGTGTCTTCCCCCCTAGCTCTGTGTACGGAACCTGCAGACAGAAACAGGTTTGTTATTTCATTTTCATCACTCTGGATTTCCTTTCAGGCACAAAATGAGGAATTTGCACAGAAATCAGCAGTTCAATGAAATGTTATTGTGTTTAATTCTAGTTTCAGTAATAATAACTTTAAAAAGGGTATTAAACCTTTGGTTATCATAATTAATTTTGGGGTATCCCTGATCTGCACATTTGTGTCTAACCCACTTGATTAAACTCTTTAGCTAACAAATTCTTTTTGAGTTCAATGACTATTCACACACACACACACACACACACACACACACACACACACACACACACACACACACACACACACACACACACAC
>JBBIGC010000020.1:5165718-5191020 GCA_037576955.1 Lepidarchus adonis
TAATGTTTATCAGTACATTGCAGAAAATAATGAACTTTATCACAATATGCTAATTTTTTGAGAAGGACCTGTATAATGACTTTGTCTACATCTCAGCAAAAAAAGGCAAATCTAATAAAACAATGCAGTGGAATATTATTAGAAAGCCAATAATAACAACAATAATAGTAATAATAACAATAATAATAACAATAATAATATTAATAATAATAATAATAAGAAGAATGTTATATTATTATTATTATTATTATTATTATTATTATTATTATTATAAAGTAAATGGGACAATTTTGATTAATGAAGTGTATATTCCTTCAATGTTCAGTTTTCATCATGTTTAAAAATGAAACTCAAGTTAAATGAATATTAGTTATGACTGCATTAACAGGATATTACTGTAAATGATATTTCTTCATAATCTGTATGTATATTGGCACCAGCATTGCCTAAGTCTGCCTCATGTTTGCCTCTGGGTGGTGTCAGCAGAATCCTGCAAGTCCTGATAATGATAATGCACAGTGGTGTTAATTTTATTCCAGAAGCTTTTATCAGAATCAAAATCAGAAAAACTTTATTGTCCCGGAGGAAATTGCTTATGCAGCGGCTGCACATGGAGACAATACAGACATAGAATAACATACAGTGAGGAAACCGCTAGAGTAGCTAAGTAAGAAATAAAAATAACAAAGGTAAGGTATAACTAGGGTAACATAAGAGGAATGAAAACTAGAATAAAAACTATTATTTTAATTAATATAATAAAATAGGATAAATAAGATGTTTTTAGATGTTTGGCTACATGTATGATATGTTAGATTTATTCATGTTCTGCAGATTTCTCTGTTTTGCAGACTCTGTTGGATCAGTATAAATCTGTACACGTCCCAGTTTAACAGATGAGCAGAATATCATCAGACCTCACTTCCCATGCAGTTGTACTGACAATGATCTGCACTGAACAAGTCTTGCTAGTTATAGTTTTTAGGTCTACACACTTAAGGTGTTGTGTGCAATCTTGCTGCAGATAGAGCTAAAGAAACTTTTAGCACCTAACCCAACCTGAAGCAATACAGACTGATCAAAGCTTAAATGTAGTTGAAAGTAAAGACAGCTGGAGCATGGAGCAATGTGCAAGAGCAGAATAAAAGCTGTAGATTTCATCAGAGGTGTTTTTAAAATAGCTTTAGTGCCCAGCATCTCACCAGCTCCCAAAATCATGTATTTTAATAAGTGAAGAAAGCAAGCAAGCAAGCAAGCAAGCAAGCAAGAAAGAAAGAAAGAGAAAGAAAGAAAGAAAGAAAGAAAGAAAGAAAGAAAGAAAGAAAGAAATGTTTCTTGTTGTTGTTGTTGTTTTTTTTAGTTTGTGTTGAAATGTTTGGTGGAACATCATAAATGTGTAAAAACCAGTGAAGCAGACGAGTTTAACTCTCATTCATAAGTTGTAGTGTGAGAATATTCCATTGTTTGTTTGCTTGGTTGTTTGTTTAACCTGTACATTATCATGTTGAACAACAAACTAGACATCGGTCATGTTTGCAAAAGAGGCCATTTATCTTCCTTTAGATGCACATATTTTATCAGAAAAACACACAGGGGTGTCCAGCTCCGGTCCTGAAGGGAAATCACAGTTTGGTGATTTCCCTGATCAAACACACCCGGTGAGACTCACCTGTTAATTGTTAGGTTCAAAGAGTGGGTTTGAAGAAGGGATCTACCAAACCGTGCAGGACAGCGGCCTCCAGGACCGACTTTTGGCACCCCGCCTGCTATTGCAATGTTTCACCAGTGGGAGGAGCACCTGACACAAACCAAACAGTTAACGGCATCTTCGCGGCATGATTTGGGGGGGAGCTGCGGGTAGGGGGCAGTAACGCCTCACTTGACGAGACATTCTGCCAGAGAAGAAGAGGGTCTCCAGGAGACGATAAATGTACTGAACGATGTTTATGGGGTTGATGCAAGTTCAGGACATCTTGGTCTGCGACCACCGAAATGTAAATACATAACTAAAAATATAAGTGTTCTGGCAGGCAAGCCGAAAAATGGCTAAGGTAAGAAGCTAAGGAAATTTATTACAGACTAACATTCAAGTCTGTACAGTATTCCAGTGTTAAGCAGTGTTAAGTCACTGCAAGTTACACATTGCATAAGAAAGCAATAGAAACGTCGAAGGGCATCAGACTCATTTATTTTATTTATACTGATATTTGTAAACTTTACTTCATAAATGAAATGGTGAGGATGTAAACAAAAACATTGGATGTGAAGTGTTGCTTGATCTGAAATATTTACAGTGGTGGTTTACTGATTTTTCTTTTTTTTTGCATCATTTCACATCAGGATCAGGCCAACCCGAATGACTTTGTCTACATATCAGCAAAAAAGGCAAATCTAATAAAACAATTCAGTGGAATATTATTAGAAAACCAATACTACTACTACTACTACTACTACTAATAATTATTATTATTACTATTATAAAGTAAATGGGGCAATTGTTATGCAAAAGGTGAAATTTATATAGAAATGTATCATTTCTCAAGACAAAGGTTAACCCAACTCTTCAGACAACATATTGTGTTCATGTATGGGTCCACAGAAAGGCATCTGTGAAGCAGAGAGTGTGGCCCTTCATTCGTGCCTCGGTGTAGTTGGAGCCCTGGAGTGTGTGGTCCGTCGTTGTGTTGGACCAGATGGTGGAAGTGTACTTTTCACTAAAGACACTGGAGAGACTCTTATCACCAGACATGGGCAGCGCATTCTCAGAACATTATGTCTGGAACACCCTATAGCCAGGTATGCAAAGAACACAGTTACACTTAATATTAAATGGTGAATTCTATCTTGCATAACAATTTTTTCAGCAATATAAATAGTAATAATTTATAATAATTTTTTATACCTTTTAATGTTAAAGTAATTTGTACTTTCATTAATTATTCTCACTTGTTTGTGTTTGGGTTTTAGGATGGTTTTGGACTGTGTGTGTGCACATGATCGTATCACAGCAGATGGTTCAAAGTCCTTTATCCTCCTGCTGGCTGCACTGCTTCGAAGAATTTGTGACTCTGCAAACACAAAAGCATCCTGGAATATGGCCACCCCAAAAAAACTGGCCAATGGACTTCTGGCTTTGTGCTCTAAGGAGCTGGATGATATCATAGCCCATGCTGTTGTCCCTCAAGCCTCAATGATTTTTGGTGTCCATGGATTTAGACTGGAAGGTGGAGTCTTGCCTGCATTGGTAGGAGGGTATGTAGCAGGAAGAGTTGGAATTGGTCTGGCTGAGATTCTTATACCTCTTCTTTGTGAATACTTCAGCAAAGTCTGCTGTGAACATGACCATATAACAGCAGAACTAATCACATTCCTTTACTCAGATTTCTCCCTGCTGCATAGGAAGGTGTCAGGACTTCCCATTGGCTGTTCACAAGTGGTGGAAGGAATTGTTCTGGCATGTGATTGGTCAGTGTGGAGAGAGACTGAAGGGCCAATAAAAGCTCTAGTTCTTTGTGAGAGTCTGGATAAACCCTTGGTTGCCACTGGTGACAACGTGAGCATTTGTTTTCAGCAGGACTGGTTGCTTCGGTCTGAGAGCATATTGAAGGAGAAGCTAGCAGAGCTCCTGTGCCTCCAGGTGAGCGTGGTATTGTCATCAGTGAAGCAGCCGGAATGGGTTTTAGAGTGGGCTCGATTAAACCGTATTTCGGTCCTGGAGTGCTGTGACTCAGAGCAGCTGGACCTGCTGTGTGAACTTACTGCTGCTGAAACACTCCCTATGCAGCGCATCATTCCACTAACGTTCTGCAGCCGCCTGCAGACAGGAGGATGCAGGTACGCTCATGTGGGGGTTCCTTCACATGGCTCAATACACACACACACATTGATTCTGTGCGCACCTGCTCCTGGACCCCTGGAACAGTGTGTGTGTGTGAGCCAAGGAGTTTTTAAAATGCTGCAGCATCTTTGTCAGTCAGTCGTCGGAAAGAGGGCACAGTCAAATGACACAGACTCTGTCAATGACACACGTGTTCATCTAACAGAGAGAGACAGACTGTCTCAGACACATGACCAACCTCACATGTCCACTCTGCTTCCTGACCATTCACAAAGCTCTTCTTTGGATCAATCACGAGGCTCAATTAAGGACTTATGGGATGGAATTTTAAAAGCTGGTGAAGTTCTTCCTGTGGGTGGAGCATTTGAGTTCATATTACATCATTCCTTGTTGCATTGCAGTAACCATGGTGATTCGGACAGCCGAAGGCTCCTCGCTGAGGCGATACTGAGTGTTCCCAGATCACTGCACTCCCACAGACCCAGATATTTCCTGCAGCAGCAGGCACACTTCATGAGTAAGCTGCAGCTTTTGAAAAAGGGCCAAACACTTAGTGAACCAAGATCATGGTCAGAGTTTAGCTTTGGTTTGGGGACAGCAGGCTCAGGGTCTTTGTGTGTAGAGCCAGTCTGTAGTAAACACCAGTTGGTGGTGTCTGTGCTGCAGTGTATGAATAGGCTATTGTGTGTGGGAACTATACTGCACACCTGTACTCCAGTGCATAGATCACTTGCAGCACTCTCTGACAGTGAAGAGGAGGGCGTGTGACACTGATTGACCCCTTATCTTCTATAATTAAAATAATAAAAACCTCAGCCATAGTATTGAAATTTTGGTCTATTATGGTACACACCAAATTACTTTCATTTAAAAGAGTATTGAAAAATATTAGATATTTAATACTGTCTTACATTACTTTAATAGTCAATATTCACAAAATCTTGACTACTAATTGTGGGTAGCATTTTATTATGCACAATATTTTAATGAAAAGTTTGTTAAGTTAATTAAAAACATGGCAAAGTGAGTTTAGTCTGTAAGTACTAGAGATGTTCTCAGTGTTGGTGTGATAGGGTTTTATATAGTGGGCAGTAAATCATGAAAAAAATCTAAGTAGAAATACCATTGGCTATATAACATTTATTAAAGATCTTTTACTGGCCTTTACTTTCAAAGATGTTACAGAGATTAGAACTGGGAGTAAGAATGGTGGGCACATGCTATTCTAGTAGAAATAAATGTTAATGTTGTGAATTAAATTGGTAGAATTAAGGCTCATATTTCAATTATATATGTTACGTTGTAAAACAAATTTGACCCCGTTGTCAATATATGTCCAGCTGATCCCAGAAGTCACAGAACTGGTCCCTGTTGCCATGCTGAGGGTGAGACTGCAGAGTAAAGTTCAGTACTGGCCAGCTCTCTGTGGATGTGTACTGAGGCCAGTCAGGAAGCTGCTGCTGCCTGCAGAAAGGTGTTTGCTGACTGTGGGAGTTTGGGTCTCCAGAATGGGCGAAAGCCCCCCAATAGCAGACCATCCGATTGGCCAGGAGAGTCTCTTGAACTGTAAGTGTGACGTTTGCTACAGGAGCGGAGTCAAACAGGAAGGGAAGCTCTGCCCCATGACAGGCATGTTCATAACAGAAAGTAAGCCCCGCCCATATGCTGTGATCAGATGGGGAGTGGTCAAATACATACATCCAAACAGCTCCACCCAAACTTACTGCAGACTGAGCAGACCGTCGTGCTGGGCACAGGAAGACATAATCAGTCACAATCTGTGAGAGAAGACGAGAAAATCAGATTCAGATAAAGTATTGTTTACAGGGCACATTTCTTGTCTTCTTTTTTTCTTCAAGGTTCGGGTCACGTGTTAAAGGGCTCATAGTGAAATCCCCTATAAATGCATATACAGCGTTTAAAAATGAAACTTCTTAAAATTTACAATTTTCCTTTTTCTGTTTTTGTTACTGTGCTGATATAATGCTCTGATTGGCTGGTCTGTTTTGTGGATGGAAACTTATTCTAACCTAAATGGGTGGGACTAAACCGCTGACAGCTATATAAGCAGTAAATGTGTAAGACTTTGTAATATTTGCAACTTAGTTTTAATGTATGGACTGTAAGACTTTAACAGTACTTAAATACCACATGAAGCTACATGTTTGAGTCAGGTGGTTAGTAGGGTGGTGTCTCACCTGTGAAAGCATGATGCGTCTGTCCTGGTTGTGGTAGAGCGGGGTGTATTTGTAGAGGATGCTGAGAGTGTGTTGTTTGAAGATGGCTGTAGTGTAGACTATGCATTCTAGCAAAGACACTGACTCTTTGAATACTCCATATACAAAAATCACTCCCTCTTCAGATGTAGTGCCTGCAAGGGTTTAGGATATAGGGCTGTCAGTGTGAGAGCGAAGGATACTCTGACATCTGACATCTGATGACAAGTTGTTTCATGACAGTTACAGTTACATGAACTTTAGCAAAAAAGTCAATGCATATTTGTAAACTATAATGTTTTGGAGAAGTGGCTTGGTGAATAAAATAAAATTATGATTTTTTTTCCTGAATTAAATTATTTTGCCACATTTTCCCAAAAAAATGTCTAACCTATCAAACATCAATTTCCAATGCTGATGGGCATATTTTAAAAGAACTGACTGCAGTTTTTATAGTCATTTTTACTTGAGATAATTTTGACCAATTATTTAACTTCTTTTTTGTTCTATTTGAACTTTTCTCAATAAAGCAGCAGGCCTTTTCATTGAGTATGATTACAGGCTAATGTATACCCTTCTGCTGATAAATGTCTAATCTAGCAGTGTTGCATCTTAACTAGTGCAATATGTAATAGACCAAAGTACACAAAGACTGCTGAGCTGTGTTACAGACCTAGAATGACCGGCTTATGGCTTTGCCAGTGACCCTTTTGAAAGGCTACAATTGGCTGCTCCTTAATCAGTTCTCCATCAACGTATGGACCCCATGTTTCAAACATCTCCAAGAAGCGGAAGGGATTGATGATTTTAGAACCTTGAAACACAGAGAAAGATGATGCAGTCGCTATGTGTGTGTATGTGTAAGAAGTTTATAGGGCTAATTCACAGGCATTTACTATGTTTGTACCTGCTTTATGTTGAGCATTGAGGACACCGTGTGAAGTGAGGGAGCGAAGGCATTCCAGGTCCGATGCTGAGCAGTTAGTCAGTTTCACAAAATCTCTTCCCAATTTCATAGCATCCCACCTAACATCATCATTAGAACATTTTATCAGATGACTGTGTGTGTGTGTGTGTGTGTGTGTGTGTGTGTGTGTGTGTGTGTGTGTGTGTGTGTGTGTGTGTGTGGAGTACCTGCTTTTGAGTGGGATGGAGAACGGCTGGCTTTGGATGACAGCATGCCTAAATAGAGGCTCACTGATCTTCATCATCAGGTGTAAAGAAACTGATTGGGCCCCTGCACTTTCTCCAAAAAGAGTTACCTACACACATACATGCTTAGTTACGGTTACTCTGTCACCTCCACCACTTAAGGGGGCAATACAAGTGTAGATGTATTATTATGATACATAAAATAAATCTGAGTTTTGTGAGCAAGCTGGTATAGATAAAATGGTGCTACTCTAAAGTTAGAAAAAGAGAAGCAAAATCAAACCAAAAGTCCAAAGTAAGTAGGATTATGAGCTGATTTTCAACTGATTATTACTGTGGAGTTGATGCAGTTGCTACATAAAAGCCGTTATTTTCACACTTTCTGTATCTGAGTTTAATTTGTGTTTTTTACATGACATGCAGCTTTAGAGTGACTCGCATGTACATACTGTATGTGCTTATGATACACAACATATTAGAAAACGCCCATTGCTACCAGCACCGCCTCCACCATCCCACACACACCTTGGCTGGGTCTCCTCCAAAGGCAGCAATGTTCTGTTGTACCCACTGCAAAGCTGCCTGCTGGTCCAGAATTCCATAGTTTCCCACTGCAGATTTCTGAGGATCTTTCCCGGTCACCAGGAACCCAAATGCTCCTTTGTAACAGACACAAAGTATTACAAGTCTACATACAGTTACACACTCTGCTGAGACTTGTATCTACATAAGAAAAACACTGTAAAAGAACATACAGGACAAGTATGTATGAGTAAAAGTTTGGACACAACTGAATATGGTTTTTATAATCTTAAATATAATTCAATCTACTGATTTAGCCAAATGCGTATTTATAAAAATTTATAAAAAAAAAAATTCTAAAATGTACTGAACATACCATATCTCACAAAAGTGAGTACACCCCTCACATTTTTGTACATTTTTTAAAATATATTTTCATGGGACAACACTGAAGATATGATACTTTTATACAATGTAGTCAGTTTACAGTTTGTAAATTTGCTGTCCATTCAAAATAACTCAACACACAGCCATTACTATATTTCCCCAGCTGTAAGCTGCTGCTTGTGCATCAATTTTACAACCTGCAACCTGCATATTGGGTGCAGCTTGCTTAAATTGGGCGGCCTATCTAAAAACATGAAAATGCATTCTGTAAAAGTATAATTCAGTGCACAGAAAGATGACACCCTAATGATTAGTTGAATTCAAATGTAATGTTTGCATTTGAAAAGCAACATGAAGCAAAGAAACATTTCTTCAAAGACATAAAAAAAATCACATTCGTAAACGTGTAAAGACGCAGAAGCGCAGGGAGGAAAGACTTGAGTTTAATCAATGCAGACATACACAAACGAGAATGACGTTACAATCTACAATCACTGGCAAGACACATAGAGACACTGGGCTAGATATAACACCTGACCACTACTAACAGCTGGACATGTGAACATCAGACAGGGAACAGGTGAACAATGAACATGTGACAGAAAACAAAACAAGACCACAATGGCAATAGGACAAAAAAGGGGAATTCATGACACATTGTCACTGTACAACTCGATTGTGACCTGTGCTGCCGGATGTTTCGGATATGCTTTTGTCACAGGTATCACTCTATAAACTCTGTAAAGCTGCTTTGTGATAACGTCAGTTATTAATAAAATTGACTAAAAAATTTGCTCTCAGATATTGCAGATGTTTTTGCGAAAGCAACAACCTGGAGTTTAAATACTGCAGTGTAGGACTTGCGTTGCAGCTGGATTTCAGTAAGTACAACATTTTTTCAATTTAATAGTTCACACTCAACTATGGTATAATATCACTGCAGGTGTAGAGTTGTAAAGGTCGCATCCAGTGACCAAATTAGATGCTTTTACTTCAAATCAGTAAATTCACTGATGTGACTAATAACATGGGGTGGCTTATCTTAGAATTTTAAAACTTAAATGAACATTTTTGGAGGCTTATAGAATGGGACGTCATATCATTGTGGAAATAGGGTAATTACACCCCCTAAGTGAAAATGTCCAAATTGTGCCTAATTAGGCATTTTCCCTCCCCAGTGTCATATCACTCAATGTTACAAGGTCTCAGGTGTGAATGGGAAGCAGGTGTGATAAATTTGGTGTTATCACTCTCTCAAACTGGTCACTGGAGGTTCACCACATCACCTCATGGCAAATAACTCACTGAGGAACTGAAGAAAAGAAATGTTGCTCTACATAGAGATGGACTAGGCTAAAAGAAGTTTGCAACACCCAGCACGAGTTGCAGCACGATGGCCAAGACTCAGAACAGGCCTCACCAGGTTAACCACAGAAGTTGAGTGCAGGTGCTCAGCATTATACCAGAGGTATGAAAGCCTGTAAAATGTTTGTTGAAAACAAGCAGACTAAGGACATGGATTACTGGAACCATGTCCTCTGGTCTGATGAGACCAAGATAAACTTATTTGGTTCAGATGTGTGACAGCAAACAGGTGAGGAGTACATGTACTGTGACATACTAAAGCCGAGCATGATCCTCTCCTTTCAGAAACCAGGCCACAGGGTAGTATTAAAAAAATGATAATGACCACAGTTATTGGACTGAGCTGGACTGGCCAAGTATGTCTCCAGATCTAAGCCCTATTGATCATCTGTGGGGCATCCTCAAATCGAAGATTCAAGATTCAAGGAAGGTGGAGGAGCACAAAGTCCACCAGCTCCGTGATGTTGTTAAGGATGAGTGGAAGAGGTTTCCAGTGGCAACCTGTGAAGCTTTTGTGAACTCAATGCCCAAGAGAGTTAAGGCAGTGCTGGAAAATAATGGTGGTCACACACAATATTGACACTTTGGACATTTTCACTTGGAGGTGTACTCACTTTAGCTGCCAGTGGTTTATACATTAATGACTGTGTGTTGTTTTTTTTTGAGGGAACAGCAAATTTACACTTTAGTGTTTTCCCATGAAAAGACATTATAAAATATTTACAAAATGTGAGGGGTGTGCTTCTCTGGTCCTGTTGGAAAACCTTTCTAAGCAACTCCTGATGAAGCTGCTTGAGAAAAGGATCAACACTGTGCAAAGCTCCACTAGTGTAAAGACAACTTTGAAAAATCTAAAGATTAATTCTTTAACATGTATTAGTTTTATTATTTATTATAATTATATTGGTTTATTGGTACAATTATATTCAGACTTTTAAGAAAACTAGCATGAAGTACACAAACTTGCAATTTTTGATCATATTTTTCTGACAGGTGTTGCCCAAAAATTTAAGGATTCAATACTGGCACTGGAAAAGAAAACATGGTATCGTGCCAAATCAAATACAGTCCTGATTAAAAGTTTAAGACCACTTGACAAATGATATGAAATGAAAAATCATATGTTGTATGGTTGGATCTTAACAAGGTTCCAAGTAGAGCTTCAACATGCTACAAGAAGAAATGAGAGTGAGACAAAACATTTTTGAGCATGAAATTTATTGAAAACAACGCTTAAACTGAAACGGGCTGTTTTACAGCTGATCAAAAGTTTAGTACCACACCTTCAAAAAAACATAAACCCCCCAAAACTGAAACCAAAACTCCAAACATGAACTCAGTAATGAGTAGCTCCACCATTATTGCTGATCATTTTCCATGAGGTGAGTGAGAACATTTCTGTGGTGAAGTGGTGAAGATGCCACATGAAGGGCATCTACTGTCTGGAACTATTGTCCATTTTTGTAAACTTCCCTTGCCATCCATCCCCAAAGGTTCTCAGTTGGATTTAGATCAGGGGAACATGCAGGATGGTCCAAAAGTGTGATGTTGTTCTCCTGTTCTCTTGTTCCACTGAAGGAAAAAGCACCCAGACCATTATAGCGCCACCTCCACTGTGGTGCGTAGAAAACATCTCAGGTAGGATTTGTTTTGCTGTAACATTAAAAACCATCAGGACCATTAAGGATAAGTTTTTTTCTCATCAGAGCATAAAATTTTCTTCCACCTTTCAACGTCCCATGTTTGGTGCTCTCCAAATGGACAGTTCTGAGGTGTTCAAGGAGATGAGGCCTTTGAAGCTCTTCAGTCTCAGATGTTATGGGGGTGCAGTCAGCACCAGTAACAGCCTTAATTTAGGTCGAGGATTGTCCAATGTCTTGACAGTGTCGTCCGGCTCAGTGCTGACTTGTCTTTTTTGTTCAGTGCCACTTGACTATTTTGTTCCATAACTCTCAGAATCATTTAAGAAATTTAGAAAAGTTTTAAGAAAAGTCTTAGTATATTCCACTTCAGCAGCGAAGGTGTTCAACAACCTGACCACGTTCAAAAAGGGAACGTTTTTTTGCTTTTACCATCAGAACCTTAAAAATATGGCAATGAATCCACATTTTTGTACAGATTTGGCCTTTTAAAAGCATGTGGTCCTAAGATTTTTATCACCTGTAAAACAGCCTGTTGTTGTCAATAAATTGCACATTGAGTGTTTTGTCTCACTCCCATTTTTTCTTGTAACATGTTGAAGCTCTACTTGGAACTTTGTTAAGATCCAATCATGCAACATATGATTTTTTTGCCATTTTTCAAGTGGTCTTAAACTTTGGATTGAGATGGATGTGTCCAAACGTTTGACTACTAGCCCCTCTGTGCACCCATATGGCTGTATTTGGGTTTTTTTTTGGCTCACCTAAGCGATACTCCATATTTACAACCACTGTGTTGCTGTAGTTACTAATGAATCGTCCATCATAAAGTGGTTTAGAAGCAGAGCCGGCAATGAAGTCACCTCCATGAATCCATACCATGACCGGCAAGGCTGTGGGGGTCGACTTTGAAAGGTCCACACTCACGGGAATAAATACGTTCAGGTACAGGCAGTCTTCACTTGTCTAAACACACGTGTGCAAGAATACTAATTACTTAAAGCAAATCCATGTGTAGTTCAATGGCGGCACCTTTCTTTTTCTTTGTCATTGTTCTGTGTTCTCTACATCATAGTGATTTTTTATGTTTTGCTATCCATTTTGTGACAATTTATGCGAGGGTCTCAGAAGCTACATCTGCCGTATGTGCAGATTATATCTGTATTGCATTGGTTGGGCCAGGACCATATCTGTCATGTTCACTAATTAAAAATCTTGCCATGACTGCTCTTGGATGTCAGTATTAAATTTTGCAATGTCATCTGTGGATGTGCAAGATAAGATAATTACACAGGCTTACATTCTTTAAAACTCATGTATGTAAGTTACCTTGATATTGATTGGCCGCAGCATATCATGACTTATTCACAAAGTAGCCTGGACTGAAAGTTCCAGGGACGCTGGAAAAAATTAACTTTAGCCATGATTAATTCAAACCATGAGTGTTTTATCAGATTAGCTTCTATATATGGCCCTTGAGTAGAGAGCGAATGATACGTTCTGAACAGTTACATACGTCAAACTTTTTATTTTGCAACAAAATTATGGAAAATTGCTTTTACCATAATTTTTTCGCCACTGTAATTTAACAAGCTATGATTCTGTGTTTTGAAAGTACCATGTGAGTGGCAGAAGGAGAGATTACCTTTGGAGGACACATTTCAGAGAACTCTCCAGCACACGCCTGCATACATGCTGGTCGGGGGAATGTGGCATCATATGGCTGTGTCCATGGTGACACTGGGTCTGGAGGGGTCCAGCGTTTTGGACCTATGGGAGGTGCTGCATATGGAATGCCAAAGAACACATGAGCTTTGTCTAAGGTGAGTCCACAGACCGGTCCAGAATGTGTGAGCACAACAGGTCCCTTACTGGACTTTTCCTTATTCCTCTCATCTGGTACAGCGCTGCCCAGTGTAACATCAGTGAGCTGTTTGTTCCATACATCTCCATTCAACTCACTATCATCTATGCTGTTGTGTTTTGGCTCAGTTTTATCAGTACAATCAACTTCATTACATTCCTCATCAGTGGAGTAGACTGAGTGCTCAGCATTGACTTTCCCAGCCGTTCTTCTCACGCTGGAATAAACAGCTGGAATGGTAATGTCAGTTTGTCTGCTCTTAAGTCCATGTTCATCATCTTCATCATTGATGAAGTTGTAATCACTCTCCTCAAATATGTCATAATATTTCTCAGATGTGTCAGAACGTGCAGCCTTTCGCATGTGGTTGAAAGTCATGCTCCTCACTCCTCCAGTCTGAGGTGTGTAACGCCGCTGAGTATGTGCGAGATGAGTGTGTGTGAGTCGTGAGTCCTCGCCTCCCTCTTGTCCCCCACACACCAAGTCTGGTGTCACCATGGAAACCAACACGACCAAGGTTACTCCAGCGACCAGCGAGACCATGATGATGATCACTCAGCTCCAGCTGATCACACACTGAGGAAGCCCGTTCCGCAGATGAGGTCTGCTTGCCCGCACATTCAATTATACGCACACACACACTCACACACACACACCAACGTGCATACACACAAACATCTAAGAGCCAGCGTCTGTACTTTAGATCCTCTTAGACGTGCTTGTTTATTCCAGGTCTGAATCACAACATCATGAATTTTCCCATAAATGTTCTCCTGAGACACCTGGTCGATGAAGCTCCGCTCCCTATTCTTTGTCCCTCAAACAGAAAGGCTGAAGTGTGTGACCGAAAGTAGTGAGTGTGGTGGAACTGGACCCTGCCCCACTGAATTTCTCGTGACATCAATGAGCTTGGTTAACCCACAAACACACTCTCTCTCCTTCTCTCCCTCTCTCTTACACAGATATACAAGTACACAAGGACGCCTTTGTGAAGCAAATCAGATTACAAATCTGCACGCAGTTGCTGAAACCACATACTACTGAATGCACATACTACTTTTGAAAGCTTTATCCACATTCACAATATTATGATGCTCCATTATTACGAAAAGAAATCAAATGTAAAACAGAGAGCCCTGCCTCTGAGAAAACCTGGAATTTTGTCTTTAATTACATTTGTGGTTGAAGAATTTGAGTCATATGCTCTTGGATAACCTAGTTAGATCAAGCACATACCTACCAAGCTAGATTCTACATGAACAGTCCTATGTTGTGTGTGATCATGACTGCCTTTCACATAGCCCTGCTTTTATATTTAGATATAATAAGAGTGAAGTTGGCTGTGCTGAGAGGCTGTGCTGAAAAACATTGTGTCCCAAGCACAAAGAAATATGATGTAAGTCGTGGTATCATTAGTGTTCTGAAAACGCTGGATTGTTGAGTGATTGCTCAGAAGTACTAACAGGCAGCTTTTTAAGATCATGACTCATGTGTTCACGCTGTTCACACTGCCTACAGAACGCTATATGTACAACTGTCTCCATGGAGACAGAAAAACCTTCGCGGATGCACAGACCAGGCAAATGAAGCAATGAATTCATTTCAGCAACTGTGATACACTGGTCACAGAAAAAGCAACATTGTCAGCCTGACAAGTCCCCTCAGCAGAATCAGCATTGACACATTGAGAAATGAACTGATCTGTGTTTATTTTTACAGTTGTTAATATGAAAGTTCAAAAGTTTAATACAGTTTTTTAGGCTCTGTGAATGAAACGGGAATGCGATTTACAATGAAAAGGGCAGAGAGTCGACTCAAACTGTTCAGGGGGAGTCACTGAGGAGGATGGTGATGCATCAGTCCTTTACAGTAGGGAGGATGCCACACATATGACTCAGCGTAGTGCCTTCATAACATTCCCCTGGTAATAGCTGGCATGAAGTTCAAAAGTATCAACATAAGGCTTAAACAGATTGGGATTTATTTCAAAGTGTTGCATAAAAATAGAGAAGCCAGCACATGCCAACTTGCAGCTGCAGTCCAGCCCTGGACAGCCAAGGAGAAAGCCTGTGAACTGAAGATTTTGGGCCAAAGTCCCACCCGGGTGACCAGTCATACTCTGCAGAAAAACAGTTAATTTTAAGGAAGATATTTTAGTACAGGAGGAATAATCAGATCATCAACACTGATTTGAAATAAACCCTGTTAATCCCCTGATTAACATTCAACTGCATATTATTCGGAAGCAAATATGCATGCACTGTTCTTATTAGGTGTGAGGAAGGGAAGCATGCTTGGTCCTGTGCACGTAAGGTGATAAAATGCTAAATTATCTGAATACTGCACTTCAAAATAGTAGAACATTTTAGCAGCATAAAAAGCAGAAATTTGATAACAGGCCCAAAGAGACTATAGACAGAAAAGCAGGGGTTATAATCAGCTCTGTGAGTAGTATGAGAGTTGTGTCGCTCAGCTTAGAAGTAAATTAATACGTGAATCAGCTGGAAATACATACTTTTTATGCTGTACCGGATTGGATCAGCTGTTGAAAAGAGTGTATGAATATAATGCATTTCTGAAGGTTAACAAGGATGGCAGGATGTATGGAACACCCCCTGTCCCTCATGGACAGTTTAAGTGCATAATTATTTTATGATTATGTTGTGCTAAATAGACAGAATCTTGAGAATACAGAACTTTTGGTATTTTATGTAGAAATATTTTAAAATATACTTACTGCACAGCTTGTTTTGGCATTTCTCTTTACCACAGCTACTGCAGGCAAGGCCCACTACGTAGGGAGGGAAGCCAAACATGTTTCCGCTTTGGAGAAAACAGATGAATAATGTTATTACTATTACACCATTAACAGCATTTTATTTAGGTCTCAGAAATCAAAAATAGTTTTTTTTAAAAGAACTTTTATGGCCTCTTAGGGTTAGAATAACTAATAGATTAAGATATACTCCCCTAAAAACGAACAAAAAAATTCAGTTTAACTTTTAACTTTAAACGTGTTGATAATAACTGCAGTTGTATTTTATGTCAAGGTAACAGCATTCCATTTGCTATGGAAAAATGTATTAGTTAGAGAGTATAGAGCTTTTTAGGGGCTTACTTACGCATCGCCATAGTCACACACAAAAATGGTGGACTCCGGATGACTGGAGAAGTTGTCGATTCCTTTAGAACATACGTGGACAGCGCAGCCTAGCTTATAGCTCGTTGCCCACATCAACTGAAACACATAAGTCACATGAAAGGAACAAGAAATACCATCTGTCACAGTGAGAACACATTTGTAATAGATTATTAAGAGTTGGATTGAATTCTCAAAGTATCAACAAAAAGGTGTGTGGCGTCTGTTTAAGGTAAATGCTAATGCTAACCTGTGTGTAGTGACCACAGACCCTGGCACAGCTGTGATTTCGTAGTGTGTAGTCGGCACCCTCTCTATTCCAGGTGTGGATAGCTGACTCGACTGTGAAGGCTGAATATGGAGCCCCCAGCCAAATGTTCTCACCAACCCGCTGGAACTCCGGGTGAGCCTGGCCCACCTGCTGCAGTGCAGGATTATGGGAAGACCTGCAATGTCTGGCCCAGGAGCGGGCACCTCTCGCCAATGCATTATCCCAGGTCTGAGTGGACACACACACACACATTATCTTCTTCAGTATGAATTTGGTTTGTGCTTTCTTTGAGAAGCAATTATTCAGTGTTAGCTTTATTCAAATGTGACCCGTTGAGGAGCTGTGCTCACATCTTATCCTGTTTCAAGCCATGTTTCCTGCTGTTAAGCAAAATTAAGATGATTTCCCAAAGGAATTATATCTACTGAGTTAAAGCTGAGCCATCCATCAAAGATGCTTCCAGTCTCACAACTTTCTTCAGTTCCAACCATATTGTGCCAGACTGCAGAATTATTTTAACCTTTACTATGGCTGCTTGTCAACAGTGGATTATATTTAAACATATCCTGAGTAAAGCTACACAGACTCCGGACTATTCACAGCAGGAAACCTCACCCTCCAGAGAAGATAAGAACCTTCTGAAAATAAGGTTACAATAGAGAACACACCCTTATTATTTAATGACCACATTTTCATGACAACTTCAAGGGTCATTGAATTTATTTATAGCATTTTGACATAGTGACACAAAGATATTTTCACTTTGGTTCTTCACATTACATCCAGAATGAACAATATTCTCTCAGCCAACACGTGTAAACAATCACTTTTGCAAAAACCCTTGCACTGCTTGTTCCAGATTCATGTGTGCAGCACTCTCACATGAGGAAAATATAATCCAACATCACGGTTTTTTTTTCAGTTTATTGACTGGAGCTGTGTAATTGTAATAGATTTTTTATCAATGCGGAAATGATGCACATTTGGAATCTGGATGCATTGCGCGTCTCTCTGATCACACGTAAAGGCAGGAGATGATATCACAGGATAAACACTGAAGCACTGATAAACACTCACCATCAGACGCATGTTGGCCGCAGGTGGAGAGGCGCGTGATCTGTGCGCGTTGTGCGTCTGAACGCACCTGCGGACGAAGTCCGGCTCTGTGATGTCCGGCACCATGAACGCGAGGACACATGAGAGGCCCGAGAACAGAACCGAAATCCACAGCGCGATGGAGCCGAGCAGGTCCATGACACTGGTGTGTGTGCGCGTGCGTGTGTGCGCGCGTGAGCGGTGCCTGATGAGTGTGAAGACTGATGCACTCGGTGCAATGATGGAGCGCTGATGATGAGAAACAAAACCACCCACTACATCACGATCGAGCGGGAAATCTGGAGCCTCTCTCTCTCCCTCTCTCTCCATCTCTCTCCCTCTCTCTCTCACACACACGCACACACCAACTTTTAGAACTAACTGTTCACATGCCTTCTATTATATCTCTGTGTGTGTGAGTTGTGATAATGTGCAGATAAATGTACATTGGTATATAAATGTAAATACCCTTAATTATTATATCACTTATTATTTAAAAAATAATACAATAATAAGAAAAGAAAAGAATGGACGTAATGCGGCAAAACTTCATTTCCCAAGAAGCTTTGCTGTGACGCCTCTAGTCACATGTGTTTCGTTTGAGCAATAACTATGGCAACGTGAAGCGTCGGCTCGCGTACCAGATTCGCCTGTAAAGTGTAGCTTAACCCTAAGTTTATTACCTGAGCAGGGGTATAATTGTACAAATGAATGGACGTTTAGAAATGACAGCGAAATGCAGACACTCAGCTCAAAGGCAGGTAAGGGCGAGTGTGTGTATATACAGCCTGATCCTCTGTTTGACATGATGGCTAACAGATCGTAGCTTCAGAGTCTCATGTGTGTTTTGTTTCATAAAGAGTCAAATAAGTGGACCAACTCGCGGACCCCGTCCAAAAGAGTAAGTATGAGAAGTTTCACCACATTTATTTATAGTGTGTTGGCTGATCAGCGATAATATCCATGTTTTTTTTTTTTTAACAGTGTTCCTGTACTGGAACTGGAGAGATTGGGGGACAAGGAAGAGGAGGTGAGGAAATAAGGTGATGCTACGTGAGGGTGAAGTTGAGACACGCTTCCTCCAATAAGAGAATATATACATCCTCTTCCTTAAATCCCAAGGATGCTGCTTTCATGCTAGTGGCCGGAAATCCATCAGGTTCACTGTCAGCCATGAGTTGGGGTACAGCAGCCTCAGGACACCAACATCAGGTAGCCTACTCACATCAACCAGAACAGTTTAAGCGTTCTTTCATGTCATAACAATGCTTCATTAGTTAATTTTTTACATGAAATATTTGTCGTCTTCTTTTTAAAAGATATTCCTACACTTCGCAGCCATAACTTTATGACCACCTGATTAATATTGTGTGTGTCCCCCTCACGCAGCCATTACGGCTGACTGTGGTGCACTGTGTGTTCTGACACATTTCTGTCAGAGTTAGCATTAGCATTTTGCGCAACAGGAGCTCCTCTCTGGGATCAGACAAGACATGCTAGTCTACACTCCCCACATCAATCAACAAGGTTTGGATTGCCAGGACCTTGACACTGATTCACCAGTTGTCCTTTCTTGGATCAATTAGTAGATACTTACTACTGCATACCTGGAACAGTCCATAAGACCTGCTGTTTTGGAGATGCTCTGACTCATGTCCAGCCATAATAATAAGGCCATTATCAAAGTGGGTCAGATCTTATGCTCCCCCATTTTTCCTGCTCCCAGCATAACAAATTCAAGAACTGATTATTCACTTGCTCGCTTATACAGTTGTGATTTCAGGCGCTATTACACATTACAATGACAAAAACTAGGTAGTCAGTGGTTTTCATTTTATTTGTCAATGGTCATAATGTTATGGCTGATCTGTGTGCATGTTCCCACACTCTACAGTCAAACCCCATTAGCTCACCCCTATTGGTCTGGGCCCTAATCTTGGCGAGGGGGTTAGTAGCATTTTTTTGACAACTCGTTTCTTTGACAGAAATTGAAGTTTTTAAATGTAAAAATAATAATGAATCTCAAAGGAAAAGATTTATGTTGAAAGAATTATATATTAATGTTGTGTGCAATTTAATCAACTTCATTGCCTGCTGTCATCCGTTAGTATTGACATCATGGTCGAACGCTGCACTTTCACCGCAAATGACTCTCGCTCTGCTGTGCCTGGCATTGAAACAACACAGCCAACCATTTCAGTACTGAAATCGTAGTTCAGCTCCAAACTGTTTGGCTTTTTCACATAAAACAGCAGCAGTAATTGTCACATTTTGCGATCTAGCAGATGAAAACCACATTTCCAGCACTGCTTTAAGCTCAGTATGCTCATTTTTCAATATGATTGAAGGTCCAGACACCAAGCAGACTGAGGATGCATCAGTGATAGGTCCATTGTACGTTAGTGTAGCTCATCCACCACCAGCAGCAGCAGCAGCAGCAGCAGCAGCAGCAGCAGCAGCAGCAGCAGCAGCAGCAGCAGCAGCAGCAGCAGCAGCAGCCAACCTACAGAATTAGCACGACTGACTGGATTCTAGCCTACAGCGCTAACACGGATCCAAGTTTGGCAAGCTATATAGAGAGAAATGCATACACCTGACATTTGTGTATTGTGGCGAGGGCGAGGTGCATGGTTGGCGGGGTAAATAATATGAAAAAAAATCTGTTCTGCAGACTTTCATGGCGAGTGGTGAGTTTGGCAAGATAACTGGGAGGGGGGACGAGCTATTTGGGTTTGACTGTTATTTAATTGTCAGAGTTTGCGTATGTATTTTGCTAAGAAATGGAACAAAATGACAGAATATGAAATACCTCATGCCAGGACTCTCAGGAGTCATCACAGTCCAGCTGCCGAGGCCAACCACTACGCAGTCCACCCAGCAGTCACAGACCTAACATGGAGCCCCATTACCTGACTCCATATTCTGCAGAATTCAACAAGCTCCAGACTAATGCCATCGACACCAGAACCAGGAAATTGGAGGCAGTGAGTAATTACCACTTAGTCAAGACTGGGTGTTGTTAAAACTGTTAGTGTGACTCAAGTCAAGTCAAATCTTTATTGTCACATCACATCACATGTCAGTGAAAATATTGTGTGCAAGCTTCACAGTAGATTGGTATACAAATATAATAATGTAAAAATATGTAAACAATAATAAATAAATATGCACATAAATATACATGTATACATATATACTCAGTTGTGAGTAAGTCTGTGTATGTGCATATATAAACACATTCAGACTGTCTGCAATGTGTTGTTAAAAAAATACTAACATAGTATTAATGTTTGTAGAATTGTACTATTATAGCCATTTTACTGACGCATGCAATTTAGTAAACATAGAGTTAAATACAAAACTGAAATTCAGCAATGCTATTGACTAATTTAAAGGTTACTAAAATATAAGAACTAAAACTTTAATTCTATAAATATCAACACATCAAATATCATCACATTATTATGGGTTGTTTTAATGTGTTCCTTTGCTCTGGAATTAATAGACTAAAAGGTATATTTGTAGGAGGGACTAACTTTGGAGAAAAGAAAACAAGCTGTAATTGAGCAGATGATGGTGGACCAGCTCTCCAGGTTGGTTGCTCTAGCTTCTCTTCTTCTAAAGGGAAATTCCTTTGCAGCAGTCATAGTGGTTAGCTTAAGGGAACCCAATTCATGATAATTCCCTCTGAGAGTTATTTATAAAGGGTCCATATCATGGAAAACGTTTTCTGATTTTTTTGTTTGATGTAGCATGCGTACATAGCGAAATTCATTTACCTACTGTTAATCTGAGTTCTGTTTGCTTCCCAATCAATGATTTCCATATATGGAAATTGAGCTGCAAAAAAGTATATTGTTTTTGTTTTATCACACAATCTAATTAACTGAAATATATACCTGTTTAGCTTTGTTTAGTTTAGTTGGCCCATTCACATTGAAGGTACAAGGGGGGTTTTACCCTGGATCACTTTTTGATGAGACGCAATTTACAATAATCAGAAAAGTGGATAATTTACAGTTGACTTTTGGAGACATACTGTTTTAGAGAATTTGTTTTTTGCAAAGAAATGCTGAAATGTGGACTCCTTGGACCCAAGCACAACCACAGTCTTTCTGCCCATTTGAGATGAGCTCTGGCACAAAGAACTCACCAGTATTCCTGCATTTAGTTCATGTATGGTTTCCTCCTTGTGTAATACACTTTCAAGTTACAATGTTTTTGATGCAGCCATGGACTGTGTTTAGTTGTACTGTTTTTTTAAAGTATGTCCAATCCCAGCTTGCTATATTTGTTACAGTAGCATGATGGTCAGTTTCCGACCTTCTCCTGTACGTAGCAACATGTCTCTGAATAATGTACTGTAGATGTTGCTGAATCTCTTACATTTCTTTGTATGTTTGTCTCTTAAATAAAGGTTTATGTGAATGAACTTTTTTTTTTTATTGCATTTTGGAAAATATCCCAAACTAATCTGTGTGGTTTGTACCTTTTCTATATAATGTAGTGAAGTTTGTGGGTTTGTGTTACAGGGCAGTCATCAGTGACCCAGAACAGAACGCTGCAAACCAATTGAATGTGTCCGCACGCCATAAGAGGACCCTCCACCACACCATGTAAAACACACACACACTACTGTCCACCATACCCCATACACAGACACGGATATGTACATACTGTATATTTGTAAAATTGCAGACTAATGCAATTTACTACTACTGTCTCACATAAAGATATTTGCATTATAGGGTGAAAACTCAAAAATCTTTGACAGAAAACATATTGTCCCACAAACTCTGTTTTCAAGCCAGAATTATATCAAGGTAGGCCTGACTAGATCTATCTAGATGAATGACAGCTTATCAAATGGAGTGAAATGCTGAATTTGAAATAAACATTGTGCACCTCTTTGCATGTAATTTGTTTAATAGATGTGGACGTGAGGCCTGTCGAGAGCTCACTGGGTTTTTCTTCACATGTGATCAAACTCTGACAGTGTATGAGTACCGTAACTTTGGAAAAAACAGGTTTTTAGTTTTCTTTGTAATTTGAAATGTTGTCTTTACACAATGCTTGTATGTGTGAAAGTATACATTGGTGTATGAGGTTCTTTTGTATGAATTTTGCAGGTGCAGTGCACTACCCTTTATTCCGCGTGGTGTCTATAGGACCCGAGGGAGGCCTTACTGTCTAGCTGACTTCTCACAGGTACTGTGATTTATTTGTAGCATGATCATGATCACGTCTGTCTTCTTTGTCTCTGTCACACATACTCACACATACTTATATACAAACACAGACAAAATAACTTAATTTATATAAATAATCTTTCATTCATAATTAATTAATTATTTTAATTAAATTAAATAATCATTTCACAACAAACATTTACATAAACTTGACATGGAATATGTTAGATTCATATGCTCATGACAGCATATGTCACTTTTACTGTTTGAAGCTGTTGTGACATCACATATCATGTAAAGTCAGTCTTTGTACTTTATGAAGGGTGCAGACTTGCGCTTCAGTACAGATGGGCCACACGTGTCCGACAGCCTGAGGCACCTGCCGTATCTGACCCTGAGAGTTACAGCTGTGGATGAAGAGGTCAAGAGAACACTAGTGTATGCACACTCTCTCAAATAACACACAAACAACAATGTACACATGCAGAATATGTCCCAAAGTTTATAGACACTTTTTATCCAATGTTTCCCCTGAAATTAAATGTTAATAGGGAGTTTATGCCTTATTTGCTGTAAGAGTCTTGTCAAATTTTGGAACATTGTTCTGGATCACAAACACTAATCCCAAAGATACTGGATGGAGCTACAACACTCCAGAGAACAGTTTCCCTGGTGCTAGGGGTATTTCTGTTTCTCTAGCCAACACATGGCTTGGGCTCATGTGTGGCTGCTTCATAACTTTCCTTTCCATTGCTAAAGCTTTTTTAATTGAAATGATAGAAACGTTATGCAGCTGATTCTGTTTCAGAACTGTGCACACCTTAAAGTAGTTGTATTCACAAAAAGCAGTGTCTACAAACTTTTGGACTGAATATAGCCCAGCTGGGTTCTTGAACAAGCATCAAGTCCTATATTTTCATTTCAATGGATAATCTCTGTACAGAATGATGTGTTGTCGAGACCTAGACTTAATATACATGAACTATAATGAATAAACTGAAATGACAACTGCCAACTTTTAAAAACGTGTTTTTCTTTATTACAGGGCCCAGTCTGGAGAAAGCATCCATTGTCTTCCTGAAGAAGAGTTCAATGATCAGAAAACTCTGGTCACAATTCAAAGTTATTATTCCTTAATTTGCAAATTAATACTTTCTTTCAAACACAGGGGCTGGAAAATTCTCTATACCATCTATAGATTATTTTACATAATGCGATTTGTACTTTTTGAGTACAATAGAGTGGAAAACTGGATTCTTGGTTTGAATTATGAGTTTTGAATTTCGGTCTTCGCTGATTTTGCAGGGGCTGTACGTGATAGGCTGCGGGGCCGTGCCATCGCAACTCTGATTAGCCTAGGGAGAAGACTAGAGAGATTAGACTTAAAGCAGAATGGCTTTATTGGCAAAGGCGAGCTCAGAGAATGTCTGATGGAGGAACTGAAACTAAGCCAGCAGGTGGGATCAAATACTAATGAAATTATCAAATCATCAGTAATAAACATTAAATAATTAGAATAATTGTCTAAAATGCAACATTTAAAAAAAAGTGTATACAGTGAGTTCTGTATATGTCTGTATGTCAGGATTTTGATGCGGTGTGGAGAGTTGTAGGTCAGCAGGGAGGAACACTGGTGGACTACGCTGAAATGATGCATGCGGTTACCGGGGAGATGAGTGAAATCAGAAAAGATGTTTTTATGAAGGTAAAAGAGCAGATGCAGCATTTAACATTTAAGATGTGTTTTTAAAAGTGTATTATGGTGTTTTGAGTTTTTCTTTTTATCTTGTCACAGGTTTATATTAAGCTTGACCCGAATAAAACTGGCTCAATATCCATGAGTGACATTGAGAAATTCTACTCAGGCAAAGTGTCCCTTCATTTGGAGCATGGTGAGACACTGTCTGGTAAATTTTACACATAGTGTTCATATGTACAGGCAAGTTGTGGATATTATACAGTCAACAGCATCATCTTCGTAGATACACCATCATTTGTTAATATTTAAAACAAACTAATTCCTTTTACTAAAACCTCCTCACATACTGTTTAAACTCCCTCTATGTTCCTTCATGTTCAAGCTGTCAACCAATGTGATTTTATTCTACTATGCTAGCAAGATAATCTGCAAAGTCAGTCATTACTATTTGACTTATTTCTTATTTTATCATCATTTGTTTCTTTGGCACATATCCACACAACTGGGCTATTAAACACACACTTATACAATGCCATTTAGAAAAATACTATTTTGAGTGATCCCTAGTTGATGTTTATGAGTTATTTTTATTTTTGGCTGAACATAGGCATGGAAGCAGAAACAGACTTCCTGACTTGTATGCGGGACAAAGAGAGGGTGACTAAAAAAGCGGTGTCTTATGCTGAGTTTGAGGACTACTATGTAGGACTGAGCATTGAAATCCCCACTGACCAGGAGTACATTAACATTCTGAAGAGCACATGGAGCATCTAACCTGTATGACCAGTGAGCGTGTGTACAGTGGCTTGCAAAAGTATTTGGCCCCCTTGAACTTTTCCACATTTTGTCACATTACAACCACAAACATGAATCTATTTTATTGGAATTCCACGTGAAAGACCAATACAAAGTGGTGTACACTTGA
>JBBIGC010000020.1:5204287-5216701 GCA_037576955.1 Lepidarchus adonis
AAAACACTCAATCGTTCACCCAAAATGCTCTACAGTCACCAAAACACTCAATTATTCACCCAAAATAATCTACAGCCGCCAAAACAGTCAATTATTCACCCAAAATAATCTACAGTAACCAAAACACTCAATCGTTCACCCAAAATGCTCTACAGTCACCAAAACACTCAATTATTCACCCAAAATAATCTACAGCCACCAAAACACTCATCCATTCACCCAACATGCTCTTCAGTCATTTACACACTCAATCTCTCATCCAAAATGTTCTACAGTCACCAAAACACTCATCCATTCACCAACATGCTCTTCAGTCATTTACACACTCAATCTTTCATCCAAAATAATCTACAGCCACCAAAACATGTAATATTTCACCAAAAATGATCAACAGCCACCAAAACACTCAATTATTCAACCAAAATGCTCCACAGCCTCCAAAACACCCAGTCCTTCACCCAAAATGATCTACAGCCACCAAAACACTCAATCTTTCACCCAAAATTATCTGCAGCCTCTAAAACATGTAATATTTCACCAAAAATGATCAACAGCCACCAAAACACTGAATTATTCACTCAAAATGCTCCACAGCCTCCAAAACACCCAGTCCTTCGCCCATAATGATCTACAGCCACCAAAACACTCAATCTTTCACCCAAAATTATCTGCAGCCTCTAAAACTCAATCTCTCATCTAAATGCTGCTTACATTACATTTGACTTATACAGAGCAACATACATGGTAAGTAGTAGGGGGTTAGGTGTCTTGCTTCGGTCACAGATCCACTTCTCTAACCATTAGGCCACAGCTGCCCCTCAGACTCTCTTACAAAATACATTATAACCACCAAAATGCTCTACGTCCATCAAAACACCCAATCTCTCCCCCAAATCACTCTAGATCCACCAGAACACATAATCTCTTCTCCAAATTGCTCTGCATCCAACAAAACACTCAGCATCTCTGCCGAGATGTACTATAATCACCAAAACACTCAGTATCTCCTCCAAGATGCACTACAGACACCCAAACTTCCCTCCAAAAAACATTACCAAAACATGCCGTCTCTTCTCTAAAATGCAATTAAGCTACCAAAACACTTATTCTCTCACTTAAACCACGCTAGAGCCATCAAAACACGCAGTTTCTACATACAATCACCAAAACACTCATTGTCTTTTCTAAAAAAAATTCTAAAGCCACCAAATCACTCCTTCAAAATGCTTTACAGCCACAAAAAACAGTCAGAATCTCTTTCAAAACACACTACAGAAATTCAAGCACCCAATATCTCCCCAGTATAACCACCAAAACACTCAGTATCTCCTCCAAACTTTATTACAGCCTCCAAACACAAAATGCACAGATATGATATGAACAGACATGATATAACATATTATGATATAACCATTCCATAGGCAACACAAAAAAGTTTATTGTCTTGAGCTGTCATGATAAATTATGTCCATTAATATAACAGTGTTGATACTGTTGTGATACAAACTAGTAATGGGAACATGCCGATGTTATATTAATGTTCATGACAGGAAAAACAGAACGCAATGTCAAAATCGACAAAAAGTCACAATTTCTTTTTTGTTAAGTTGCTCTTTGCTATAAAGAATGATACAGGTGCCTTGTTCCAAAAAAGGCGATCATCATGACTGGGATTGTTAACACCAATCTTACAACATATACACATAGTCTTTCCAAAAGTATTCACAAGTAATTAAATCAGGTATTCCTTTCACTTCCATGGCCACATGTGTATTACTATAAGCACTTGTGCAACAAGTCCACTACTAAATATTCCACAGTGAACTGAAAACAGCAATAACTGAATGGGTCAGCGAATGGAATTTTATGCTTCCAACTTTATGGAAACAGTTTGGGGATGGCACGTTCCTGTTCCAATATGACAGCACACCAGTGCACAAAGCAAAGTTCTTGGACATGGACGAGCCAGTTTGGTGTGGAAGAACTTGATTGGCCTGCACAAAGTCCTGACCTGATAAAAGACTTTTGGGATAAATTAGAGCACAGACTGTGAGCCAAGCCTTCTCATCCAACATCAGTGTCTGATCTCACAAATGTGCTTCTAGAAGAATAGTCAGAAATGTCTATAAACACACTAAATCTTGTGGAAAACTTGCTCAGAATGGTTGAAGCTGTTCTAGCTGTAATGGGTGGGCCAATGTCATATTAAACCATATGGATTAAGAATGGGATGTCAGTTAAGTTCATATGCATGTAAAGCCAGATAAGTGAATAATTTTGGCAATTTAGTATGTGTCCCTTACAGAGACAAATGTGACAAATGTGGGGATGAATGAGTTTGATTTGCAAATGAAACTGAAACAAAAAGTTTAATACATTGTGTCCTGTGTATTTAAAAGGGGGTGTAAGTTATTTAACAGGGTACCTACCTCTTCCTCCTCCATGCCTGTCAAGTCCCATCTATGCTGCAGACACCTTTGTCTCCTTTTCCAGTGCTCCAGAAACACAGCAGCTGCACACACACACACACACACACACACACACACACACACACACACATTTTTTACAATGCGACTGAATGTTAGATGAAGCATATAACATTTTCTTTACACATTTGCTTTTTTCCAATAATGAGTAAATAGAACATGACTTTTTCCAATTTACCCTTTAAATAAGCTTTATGTATATGCCATTCATATCTAAAAACTGGTTTTGATTGGCAGGTTCCTCTGCTGTTTTGTACGTTAAGTATAAAGTCTCCAGAACTTTACTTATACTTGTTCAAGGCTGCTGATAGTGCTTCAATATTATGTCTGTTTTTTTTATTATGGACATAATGCACAATTCATAATAAAAAGAATACTAATATTTGCAGTTTCAATGTTAGCATGCTTTGTATATCAAGCATCACAAAAAAAAGCCAAAATATGTTTTTGTGCTTCATGTTTTCATTACTGCTGCCTTAATAAATGATGGAAATTGCAGAGGAAAGAGGAAAAAATTATACATTGCACATTGAACATGGCTCAAACTCTAACTGTCTGCTTTAATGATCACTGTAGTAGACCAATCCCTACAGCAGGGCAAATTAACACAGACAGCTTTCTACTTTAACTTTAGACAGACACTGTCCTGGTAAATAACACTGCATGCAGAAGGTTTAGGCAACTAACCTTATATAGATTTGACTACTGTTAATTTGGGAAACATGCTACTGAATTTATATCATGGACATGAGAGCAGTGCTCAAACCTTTCAAATGTTTAAATCATCTTTGGACCAAAGAAATGCTTTTTGGAAAACTGTCAAATCAGTATCAACAGTTATCAATCAGTATTGCCATCAAAACATCTATATTTACTAAATGTTTCTTACATAAATCAACACTATATACGCAAAACCCTTCATACACACTCTTATGTTTACAAACAGGTTATCTGCCAGTACACACCCACACTGAGCATACTCACCCCACAGGGACATAAAGATGGCAAAGGCTACAGTGGCATGGTTGTCAAACAGATAACTGGCACGAGCTGTACTGCACATACTGCTCAGCTGCCAATAATCACACACTTCATCACACAAGGGACACATGGTAAAATTCAGGCGCTTATCACACATCTCCTGACTGGAAGAGAGAGAGACAGACAAAGACAAGATTAGATTGGTTTCAAATAACTTAAAACAGACTTAAATCATCATCTAAAGTTTGCCTTAATGTAGTGCTAAAAGTAGATAAAGAGGTTATAATGAATAGGACCAAAATATTTATATTTTTAATTTAATTATAGAGCATTACACATCTGTGAGTGACAAACTAGTGAACCTCTAAGATTTTTAATGATCTGAAGGTGAAATTAGTATTTTAATTTATTTTTAATGACAACAGGGTGCAAGCAAGCACCTGGAACCTGGAAAATATTACCAAACCTTTTCTAAAAAGATTGAATTCTTCTGATACAAAGTTAGTCCTCTCACATTAGTAGCTGTTAATGTTCATGAATCATAGTAAATCAATAGTGTGGATGGCAGGACTGCCAGCAGAAAGAAATAACTTTCCCAAACGTTTTACATTCATTTACAGTTAGCTAGACATCACATGAATATTCTGTGGATGGATGAGACCAACATTTAGAGCAACACTGCATTCCATCATAAGAAAGTTATCTCATTTGTAAAACATGTTGATGTTTTGGGGCTTTTTCTGTCTCCTGGGTCATTACAGATGGAACAATGAAATCTGCATTAGATCAGTGAAATAAGGAAACACAATAAAAAATATAGGAAAAAGGAAAATGTCAGTTCATCTATACATGAACAGACTTTCCAGATAAAGTCATACAGCAAGACAATGTCCTTAAGCACACAGGTTGTTCTACCAAAGAATGGTTAAAAATGTTTTGTAATGTCCAAATCAAAAGTCTGAACCCAATAGAAATACTATGGAAGGACCTGAAGCGAGTAGGTCATATGATAGATAGATAGATAGATAGATAGATAGATAGATAGATAGACAGACAGACAGACAGACAGACAGACAGACAGACAGACAGACAGACAGAAAGAAAGAAAGAAAGAAAGAAAGAAAGAAAGAAAGAAAGAAAAGAGGTAAAGAAGTGTATACCTGGGCACATTGGTATCTACAGTCAGCCATCCATAAAGGAACACTACAATGCCCATTGCTGAGGCTGGAATTAACAGCTGTGTGTACACTCCCAACCAGGTAAAATACAAACCGATCTTCTCTCCAAAGTACTTCCTACAGAGCAGAAGATAAATCAAAATCCAGTGAATCAAAACACATAGGCATACTCGCATTCACATGCACATGCACCCTGGTAGAACTGTGAGAAAGGAGGATCACACTCCCTATAAACTGTAAAGGTTTAGAAGAAGTAACACTCACAGTGGGATGTCAGTCATGACTCAGGATAGGCAACATACAAGTACCTTATAAGGTCAGCTGGTTGATATTTGAAGAAAACTCCATAATTGGCCCATTCTTCATGCAACATCTGAGGAGGACACAAAATATGCTTCTTAATGCTGATATGTCAAACAACTACAATATTTTATGCTAATGCATTATCCACAAGAAGGAGGGAGGTTTCCACCTTCAATATAACAGTTTTGTAAATTATATATTATTCATGATTAAATGTTAAGAAATGTAAAAGGTCATTCATATATATTTAAAAATATTTCTGTTTTTTAAATAATCTATGTTACAAAACTGATTAGTGACACAAATCAAAAGGGATTAATAATGTGCCTATAGTTCAAGGACTTAACAAAGCCCTGTGCCATGTCAACTATGCCTACTACTGAATACAGAAATATGTACTTAACATATAACAAGGAACAATTAAACTTGTTTAATGACAATAAGCAGCTTACTGTTGTTTCATCTGTAAGGTAAAGGCTTATTCTAAATTCATCTATGTGACATATGTGCTTACCTGTCTGTCATTGCGATGCTCTTTATCATCTGATCTGTTGAAGTCCCCCTTGAGCAACAAGAGTAGATACAGATATTCTCTGATGTTCACACTCAGTACTACTCTACACATAAATTACAGCCTGCGCTGTTATGTCCAACATCTATAATGTATAATCTGTAATCAACAGTGAGTTATGGCTTCCTCAAACATAGTTATAAAATGGGTAAAGGTCTGGTGAACCTTTAAAATTATCATTATGTAACTATGCATCTCAAAAAGAAAATACAACTTACGTCATGTAGGGGAAATGCTGAGTCGTACACACCCTTAGCCAGTAATGATGTGATGCCTGTAAAATAAACAGGAGTATGTTGTCTACAGTTACTAACAACCCTAATTAAAACTGTGAAGTTTAAAATGAGCCTAAATGAATCGGGTTCAAAGTACATACCCATAGTCTGACATGTCTGTGTGCAGGCTGTTCGCCTCAGGATTTCAAGCACCTGTAAATCCATACAAACACACACACACACGCTTTACAACGACACAACTGAGGGTAAAAAATTGTTTTAATGGTCCATATCTTTCATACATTAGTGAAGTGATTATTCGTCATTGTGAACACACCAGTGCACCACAACAAAATGTGTCTCTGCATTTAACCCATCACACGTGCACACGTGAAGCAGTGGGCAGCTATCAACAGCGCCCAGGGAGCAGTGAAAGGGGACGGTACTCGGCTCAAAGGGTTCCTCAGTGGTGCCCAGGCTGGGACTTGAACCTGTAACCTTCTGATCTCAGGGGCAAAGTCCCAACCACTAGGCCACCGCTGCCCCCTCCACGGTTTATTAATAATTTATGTAGGTTTATGCACTAATATGCACTAACTTTTCCAAACTCTCTTTACCTGTCAGAATGAAAGTGTATTTATTGAGCCTGTGAGACATGTAGGGATATGCAAATGAGCTTTGTTCTGATTACCATCTCTGCATTCTGCTGTGTGCAGAATAGGCAAATACATGAAAAATTATTCTAAATGGGCAACTAGATTTTAAAACAATATATTTTCCACGTATGAACTGTTTAAAGTAAGAATTGAGCATAAATGAACATGTTTAAACTTAAACAAAATATATATTTACAAAATTTAACACAGAACATCCTTAATTTACTAAAATTTGGAGAAATATTTATTGATATAAGGCTTTTAGCTTCATAACATAAACAATTTTAACCTGAAATTCATGCAAAAATAAGGAACTCACAATTCGTCCTCGAGTTGCGCTGTCAAACAGTGTGTTTGTTGATTTGATGTCAAATCTGTAAAATAAAAATCAGAAAAACATTTACTACTGGGAACTTTCTGAAGTTTGTATATGTCTGTGTATATGTCTTGTATTTGTTTGTGTACACTCACAGGTGTAGCTTTTCTCTGTTGAATGGCAGTGTAAGGACTCGTGTGCGTGAGTTTTGGGGGTCTGGGACCCCCGGTTGAAATGGCTGATTGAGTTTCTCCCAGAATGAGTTTATTGCTCCTGAAAGCCCTGTCTTCTCTTTCAACTCATATGTCTGTAAACCCAGGAAGACAGGATCAGAAACTGAAATACGGAACACAAACACTGAGGGCAAGGTCAGAGTTGGGTCAGAACTAGAACTGATGCTCTTTAAGTAACCTCAACTAACATGCCTGTCTATGTAAACTTCTTTCCAGTCAAAAACGCTATATATTAAGTCACAATGATGCACAAAAATGATGAACCGAGTTAAAAACTGCAAATTAATTTAGCAGAGTACTGTTTAGTTTAGCCCCCCATCTCACCCCGCCCTACACACACACACACTCAAAAAAGCATTTTATAAGTTTGGCTTTTCTTTTCTTTTTACATATCTAAACTAAAAATGTGTGATTTATTATTTGAAAGCTTTGCTTGGTAAATAACACTTTCTCTTCATATAACTTGTATACTGTTTTTATATTTAATTCTTTATTTAAATATGTTTTATTGACAGCAAATACTGTTGCCACAGAGTAACTAAACCAACGCTTCCTTATCAGGTTGGGTCAACAGGTAAGTTTTGAACAAATTTTGTTAATTTCAGGTCGGTTTCTGACAATGTGAGTCAAGTATGTCCAGGCTTAAAAATAAAGCAAATGCATTTGATGAAAATTCCACTTCTCTGTGTTGTAGTGTATACTGTTTTATCTGTTCTAACTCTGAATTTCAATAACGAACGTGTCTTCATTAAGCCAGTGTGCTTGGCAGTGATTTTTGATTAATAAGATTGAACACAGAGCACCTCAAGCCCCATAAACAGAGTTGCACACATAAAGTAAACTCATGTAAATAAGTCTCTGAGTCCTTAGAATATATCTAGTTGTTTAAATAAGTAATGAATTATTTATTGCCCCAAATGAATGAACAATCTGAGGTACAACAACTAATTATCTCTGACAAAATACAGTATTTCTATCAGGTTAAGGAAGGTAAGAGTGAAGCCAGCATATAATAATCACTGTATTTCATTGCATTCCTCTCTGTTCATGCTGTTCTCTACTCATGTAAAGTTAAAAGACATGCATGTAAATTTGAAATTGATAAAAGCACTAGAAGTACCTTTAGTAACCAAAAGTCTCTTAACATTTGTTCCTGTCATATAGTCAACAACCTTATATAAACCATACTGCATTAATTTATTTTACTGCATTTTTACATGCACATTATATAGATGATCGTGGTTTGTATTATTTACCATTCTGATACACACTTGTTAAATAAGTCCAAAGTGAAATTTAAACTCATTGATCGAGCATCCATCTCTTTTTTGTTTTATTGCTGAATCCTCTACTAATGTATTCCCTCCTTAGTGTGACTGAGGAATTTTGCATCTAATCGTGGGTGGAACGAGTGAAACTCACTCTCTTGGTTGGAACTTTGATCTTCAAAAGCTCTGCCTCGCGGCTAAGCACAGACCAGGGAACATGCAGACGGGTAAAGCGCACTGTCTTCATCTGAGAGAGAGAGAGAGGGGGGGGGGGGATTAAATCATTCAAGCATCTATAAAAGAAACCTTCACCCAACAGTTCAAAATCACCAGCAGCTTTATATGACAAAAAATAAAAAATACATTGAAAAGAGCTTTGTTTAGTGAGAGAGCAAGAACAGCAAAATGCAAAAAATATTTTTTAATATTACATAATATTACTTAAATCTTGGGGAAGGATATTATGCATTTAAAAACCTGTTTGAAATACAGTGTTCTTTAATATATGTAATTGCTGTTTATTTGCTTAAATAAAATCAGCTTTGTCTGTGAGTGAGACTGTGATAATTCTATCCCAGACAGAGGCAGAGGTCATCCAGCTGCCTTGATTAACACCACATGAGGTGCACACAAACACACACACACACACACACACACACACACACACACACACACACACACACACACACACACCCCCACACATGCTCAGTGGAGCATCTGTTCAGCTGTTGTGGTATTGTGGTCTGCGTTCAAGCTGTGGATGGATTGATGGATGGATCATTGAACAAAGTTGTGTCTACTTTCACACGCACAGTTTCAGTTCCGCACACAATTCAGGCTGCAAGGATCAACAGTAATCTGCCTTTTGGCTGGAGACAACAGTGCTCTGTATTAATCCAACACAACAGGAGAGCGAGCTGCAATCTCTGTATCACCCTCACCCACACACACACACACACATAATTTCAGATATACTAATACATGTAAACATGGGCGGCACAAAGGAGGGGCTAGGGTGTTGTAGCTGCCCTTAGAATACCCCACCCCAACCCCCAGCACCCCCAAGAGATTTTTTTTTTTCAGTTAAAATTTGTAATACTTAAATACTGTGTTACATAATTTGAAAAAAAAAACATTAATGGAGGTACTTTGCAACTTAATGTAACTGTGTTATAACCATTTATTGTTGGCAATGTAGTTTATATAATGCTGCATGGCTCCTTTCACAAAGACGGCATATAACTGTTGTAATGTTTAACAGATATGAAAAATATTAAATGCAATGGTGAGAAGATTAATGCCTTTGCCAGTGGTGATGGTGATGGCACATTAAATCACATTAAAAGTTTGATGATCCTGATCTGAAAGGGCTGTGTTAAATGAGGATTATAGTGTTTATGACCAAAATATATTGTATTCACTGTGGAACTATCAACAAAAAAAGTCCTGTGTTTTATTCTGTTAAAAAAATTTTATACTACAAAATAAAAAAAAGATGTTCAATTTGTACTAAGTATGTGTTATTGGAGCTTTAATTGATCTAATACGAAAAGATAAGAAAGATGTTTTCACTCATTAGCTTAAATGTATTTTATAAATTTAAACATATATATCAAATTTAGCATTGGATGTCTGCAATACTCCAGTAGTTGGTATGAAGCAAAGTAAGATTGAAAAGTTTGTTTTGAAACGTTTAGTAACATTTGAGCTTATAACATGTGAAGTGATCATGTTTGGGTTTAAAAGAAGCACTGCAAACAAATACTTGTGTCAAACTTCATGGTAGTTCAAAAAGAATATTCCTCAACACAAGCATCACAATTTCATCATCTACAGTGTATAATATTGAGAAAAGGAATTCCAGAAACATTCAGTCTCTCAGAAGGCCTGGCAAAAAAAACATAATGTTACTGTCCATCATGTCATCAAATGGGCTTGGGGAAGACTTTGGAAAAGTTAACACAGTCCACAACTGCATCAAATAATACAACCTGAAACTCCATTACATGAAGAGAATGGTATAAAAGGGGGATGTTATAAAAAGTGGTGTAATTTCTACCTTATGATACTAAAACGTATGCAGATACACCTGGAATATGCAATTAACATGTCTGAATTGTCTGAATTAAAGGGGTAAATGTAAAAAATGCATAATTCTCCCAAATTCAATTAATGGAGGTTAATTAAATTTCTCTTTCAATTCCCTCATGTGTAAATGGTTACTGGACTTCCTGACCAACCGGTCCCAACATGTCTGACTGGATAACCACTGTTAATCCACCATCACAATGAACACTGGCGTACCACAAGGCTGTGTGATGAGCCCTTTATTCTACTCCCTCTTCACCCAACTGCAGACCTGCCAATGGTTCCAACACCATCATTAAGTTTGCGGATGACACCACGGTGATTGGACTCATCAACAACAACAATGAGGCCACCTACAAGTAGGAGGTGGATCGTCTGGCTGAGTGGTGCGACACCAACAACATGCTACTCAACACTGAGAAGACCAAGGAGCTCATCGTGGACTACAGGAAGAATGTTGACCCACATCCACCCATCTTTATTAAAGGGACAGCTGTGGAGCGTGTGAGTAGCTTCAAGTTCCTGGGAGTCTACATCTCCGAGGATCTCACCTGGACGACCAACTGCTCCAAGCTGGTTAAGAAGGCTCACCAGCGCCTCTTCTTCCTGAGGACTCTGAGGAAGAACCACCTGTCCTCAGACATCCTGAGAGCATCCTGACCAACTGTATAACAGTGTGGTATGGGAACTGCTCTGCCTCAGACCGGAAGGCATTGCAGAAGGTCATGAAAACTGCCCAGCGGAGCACCACTTTCTGTAATAAATGACATCTACAGGAAGCAGTGTCTGAAAAAGGCTGGGAAAATCATCAAAGACCCCAGTCACCCAGCACATGGACTCTTCACCCTCCTGCCCTCTGGGAGGCGCTACAGGAGCCTTCGGACTAAGACCACCAGGTACCGGAACAGCTTTTTCCCTACAGCTGTCAGACTCCTGAACCCTGCCTCCTGACATCTGACCCACATTAAACACACAGACTGAACACCCACAACCACCTATACTGAAAATTCACATAATGGACAAAAACAACAAATGGACAACTGTACCCTCAAACACACAATAATAACATGGACTGAACCACCACTCACAGCCACTAGCACTTTACAGCCCCTGTAGAAATTACACACACATTCCACTGATCTAACTGCACCACTGTAAATACTGTATAGACAATCATTCTGTACAATACGATAATTGTAATTGTACAACAGCTTACAACTGTCATAACTTGGATAGTTCATATTCCATATTTCTGTATAGCCTTTTTTCATATTTCTGTACAGCTTTGTATTTACTTATGTATAATCTCATATATATAGCCTATGCATAGCTTGTACATACCGATAGCTATAGCATATTCACAACATACCTTCACACCGTGTACATTGTAATATAACCATATCTATAATAGACAATTTTTGTAATTTTTGTAATATATTTACATATTTATATTATTACCAACATATATGTGTACTATATCTATATTATGGCTAAAGCACTTCTGGATGGATGCAAACTGCATTTTGTTGCCTTGTACCTGTGACATGTGCAATGAAAATAAAGTTGAATTTCAATTTCGAATTTTACAATATTTATATTTGTGGTTTGTAGTTTGGGACAAAGACACATTTTGTATCAGATAATGTAGGCCACTAACAACTGCACAGGATTCCACATTTGGTTTTAAGGAAAATGTCCATAGAAATCATACAGATTTGATCACATTCTTCAGTGATCAAGAAATTGTTCAGCAAATGTTACTGAAGATATGCAGAAGATATGCAGAAGGACTGTTTAAATATGGACAAAGTGCCTGTGAATATTTCAGAGAATATACTGTAGAGCCACACATATTTACTATTTGGGATTAACAGTAGGGCCTATACAACTTAGGCACTTTAACCCTTCTTTTTACAGTATGGATTATGATTTTTTACTTTACAAATAGAAACAAAATTATTATTCTAATTTCTTTTAAATGCTCAGACCAGGAAACATGCTGACGGGGCAAAAGCACACTGTCTTCATCTAAGTGAGAGAGAGCGAGAGAGAGAGAGAAAGAGTAGAGAAAGAGAGAGAGAGAGAGAGAGAGAGAGAGAGAGAGAGAGAGAGAGAGAGA
>JBBIGC010000020.1:5241164-5255603 GCA_037576955.1 Lepidarchus adonis
GGGGCTGCGTGAAACGCTATTTCAATACACTGTGTATACGGCTGTATTGACAATAAAAACCTCTTGAATCTTGAAAAGAGAAGGACTGGCTGGCTGAGGGCGCGCGCGCGGATAAGACCGAGGCGACTTCCTGGATCCGTGGTTCGCCGCGTTTCCCTAGAGGCAGAAGCAGCGAGTCGAGCTAAACAACACAACTACGAGTTGATATCTCGGCCGCTGTTCCACTCCCCAAAAGTTTTCTGGATGTTGTTTTCGCATACTTTGGCCACAGAAAGGAGCTTAAGTAACTTTTTCACGCCGCAACAGAGTGAAAGGGCGAAGAACAGCGGGGTTTGTTTTAACCGCCAATAGCCTCCAGTTCGAGCTGCTTGAGCAGAAGGGACAGAGGCAGAGCAGCAAAATGGGGCTTCCGGGAGGTATAACGTGTGTAAAATACCTGATGTTCGTCTTCAACCTTCTCTTCTGGGTATGTGCGTTGGTTCATTTACTTTGCAATATCTTCCGACGCGTAAAAACGAAAATTGATTAAATTAACGGAGCAACCTGTTTGCGTGGGTGGGGGCTGGGTGCGCGCGCGAGGGGAGAGGGGTTAGTTGTGGTTACAGTTTTAGAAAACGTGGTTAGAGAGAGAGAGAGATTGATTTTGTGTTTTGTGGGCAGCAACGAAGAACTGGCATGGATCTTGCTGCTTAGCAGGCCTGATTTTTAGATCATAGAATTAGGTCAGACAGGCAGGAGAAGAGAACAGCAGCCCATTTACTAATGAAACTAATATTTAGTCAAGTGGACAAGCATGCCACCTTTTGGTGGGTGAAATTGTGTAATATGTCTGATTACAGAAGACATGTTTGCCTGACATTGCAGTTTAGGTATTCATTATGTTTATCTAGTCGGCGGAGCAGAGAGTTCAACATCAGTCTGTGGAGCTTTGTGTCTCTGCTGGTTTACATACAGGCCTATAAATAGAGGACTAGCTTAATAATGTATACACTAGAAAAGCCTGCTTCTAGGAGACAGTCTTCTCTCAGTGAAACAGTCTTATTTTCTAAACACAATGCAAAACTGGTGTGTTTAAAATGTGATGAAATTACTCTAGTGATAATGCACAATACTCCGTAACCGTTGTACCAAATGATAGTTGTATGCTGTCCATGTCCACTTTTCTAGAATTATATTTTTGTTTTTCTGCATCAACACAGCTGCTAGCCTTTATATTGTGTAAAATTTTCATGATGAACAAGAAATGCTCCAAAATTATTTGTTTTTGCCTCTTAAAAATTTTGCAGGTACTTGTTTTCTTTTTGGACAGCAATGATGTGTGTGTGTGTGTGTGTGTGTGTGTGTGTGTGTGTGTGTGTGTGTGTGTGAGACAGTTGGCAGGTACAGGTGTGTTGGCTGTGGGTCTCTGGCTGAGGTTTGATCCCAAGACTAGAAACCTGTTTGAAGGAGAAAGCTCTCCATATGTGTTCTACACAGGTCAGTGCTTTTATACATTGCAAGTCATATCACTAATCCTCACTATAACATTCTGCTTAAAGTGGGCAGTGGTCACCTAGTGGTTAGGATCCTTCCAGAGGGTCTAGTAGTCCCAGCCCAGGGACTACTCTGCTACACTGTTCCCTGCGCTTGTTGATAGCTGCCCACTGCCCCATGTATGGATGAGTTAAATGCAGAGCTCCCGTTTCATTGTGGTGCACTGTGTGATGTGTTCACTTTCACTTTCATTTCTGAACCATGGAAAGTACAAAGCAAGACCGTGGAGTCTTTTCAACATTTTATTTAGAAACAAATATCTAATCAAGATAAATGTAATTTGTGTCACTACACCTTTCTTTTCTTTGAAAACTGCTACATATATCTTCTAACAATAGCTTTTCTCCAATAGTAGCTGGGTAAAACAAATGTCTGATTTCTGAAGACAGTTATATGAGTGTAAGGCACATAATTACTCATTTCTATTGTGATATCTGAGGGTTCTTGACAAATATTAAGCATCTCTGTTTAAACTTATCGCTGCATTTGGTGCTAAACCGCTCCCACAATAATAGCAGCATCACAGACAGTATCACCTCCGAACAGACAGATGGATGATTTCAGTTGTGGTGTTTTATCTTGTCAAAATAAATGTGAAGGAGCTGCACAACGTTTTGTGGCTGTCGCGTGTGTGTGTGTGTGTGTGTGTGTGTGTGTGTGTGTGTGTGTGTGTGTGTGTGGGGTCTACACGCTGTGTGTATTAAACTTCTCAGCAGCGTGCAGCCGTCGCATGTCGCTCCACCATCGTTACAGATCAAACTAGGGCTGCAGCAACGAATCGATTAAATGGATAAAAATCAATTACTAACAGAGTTGGCAACGAATTTCATAATCAGTTAATTGTGTCGCGCAATGCGGAGACATTTAATTATTACAAAAAATGGAGTGAACACACTGTCTCGCTCTTGCACACTGATGCTAGCAGAGTTAGCGCTTCACAGACAAGGCGGAGCAAATATTTAAAAACAAACGAGCAGAGGTAGAGGAAAGATACATGGCGGAGGCAGAGAAATCTGTGCGACCCAAGTTATCCAAGGTGTGGGAGCATTTCACACTAAATAAAAAGAAAACGTGTGTTGACTGCAAAATATGATGAGGAGGAAGGAGGGTTAGGGAATAGCAGGGTAAGTCACTACAGAACCTACAAACTACAGTTTGTTCCATTGTGAAGTGAGGAACGTAATGTCCCTGGTGCTGTTTACTCGTTATCGATTAATCTGAAAAATAATTTACAGATTAATCAATTATTAAAATAATTTTTAGTTGCAGCCCTAGATCGAACACTTGCACAGAAAGTCACATTTGGTGATCAGCTGTGATTGGGTAAGAGCATGAAAATGGGAACTCCACACAGAAAAGGCCTAAACCCAGGGCCTTCTCACTGTGAGGTGATGCTGCTACCAACTTTGCTGACGAGTTCGTAAACAGGGGTTGAGGCTATTCCTGTTCTTCAGTACAGGAATCTGACCATCTGTTTTTTATTAGTAGGATTATACACATCTAAGAGTTGCTCATGGGGTTTACAGCTCTACAGTTTTATGATTCACACACTGTGCTGTTTAAACACAACTGAAACAAAGTTTTAAATGTATTTTGTATAGTTGTAGTTCTCTCAGTGAAACAAGTAACACTTCTCTCAGTCAGTAATTGATTCTTGATTGCAAGAATTTACACTGTTGACCCAAACACTCGAACTGACCCACATTCTGTATGTGTATGTATTTGTGTTAGGTGTGTATATTCTCATAGCTGCAGGGGCTCTGATGATGGTTGTGGGTTTTTTCGGTTGCTGTGGTGCCATTCAGGAGTCGCCTTGTATGCTGGGATTGGTAAATATAAACCCATATTTATCTCTCTCACTTCCCTTTTCTGCCTTCTCCTCTCTTTCACATTGCTTTTTGGCAATGTAGCATTGCCTTTCTGCCTTCGTTTGCTTACTACAATTAATGATTGCCTGAAATTGACTCTTTCTGTCCTTCAGAGCCTTTCAGTGTAATTGGCTGATGTGTGTGTGTACAAATATTTCTCTCTCTCTCTCTCTCTCTCTCTCTCTCTCTCTCTCTCTCTCTCTCTCACCCCCACTCTATCACAGTTCTTCTTCTTCTTGCTGATTATCTTTGCTGTGGAAGTAGCTGCTGGAATTTGGGGATTTTCCAACCAGAGTAAGGTCAGTGAGGTCTCCCTACCAACTCCCACATGCTCATCCACAGGCACTTTACTCAAGTCTTAACTGTTGTTCCTACCACAGGTTGTTGAAGACATCACTCAGTTCTACAGGCAAACATATAATAACTATAAAGAGAACAAGCAAGACGCCCTGAAAGACACTCTGCGTCTGATCCAGGATAGCGTGAGCTTCAATCTTCTCTCTTCTCTTCTCTTTACCACTCTCTCTTTTCTTGTCTAAAGCTTAAATTGAGATGACTTTTATCCTCCTGTAGCTGAACTGTTGTGGGCCCTCTAACACAGTCGAAGATTTGAAGTTTCTTGATGACACCTGCCCCAGAAAGGATGTATTGGATGCATACATTACCAAGGTAAAGATGCAGGGTAATTATAGTGAAAGGTCTGTTTATTAATCAATATGTTGGAGATGTATTTCTTGGCCATTACAGCTAAGGATCTCTGTGATGCTTGTTTTTTTTCTTTTTGTTTTTTAAGAGCTGTCCCGATGCCATTGATGAAGTCTTCAACTCTAAATTGCATATTATTGGAGCTGTTGGTATCGGAATTGGTGTCATAATGGTAAGACCTTTTCACTGGTTTCTGCAAATATTTGGGTTGTATTCAAAATTGGTTGGTTATTGGTTAGATAACTTATGCAGGAGTCTTTCTATATTTTGCATTTTCAGTTTGTTTCGGAATTATTGCTGGTTTTTAAAATAATTCTGTAGTTATGACAGTAAAACCATTGTTTAAAGGACCTTTTTTGTAATTCAGCAATATTTTTCCTGTGTTTTTCGCAGATCTTTGGGATGGTTTTTAGCATGATGCTATGCTGTGCCATCAGGAAGACCCGGGAGATTGTGTGAAGGAGCTCACCTGGGAAAAGTGTATTCATATTGCATGATGTCTGTCCCAAAGCACTCGCTCTAACCTCATCAGCTAAGAGCCAATTAGATTACACTGACAGTCACTTACTCCAGATAGTGCTGGGGTTTCTTTTGTCTGATTGGTGGAAATTCACTCTTTTTCTCAGTGCAGCTGTATGATTGGTTCAGATCACGTGTAATGTGCCAATGGGTTTAGTTGACTTCGTCAAGCCCATTGAAAAAAAGCCTTGAAGTCTAACTTTTTATATTTTTTTATCATTCATGACAAATTTTAAATATGAACAATTATTTGTGCTGTTGTATTTGCTGTCTTGCTTCTATTGATATAAACTGATATGAACTTTTTGAATGTTTTATTTGTCTGTGATTTTTGAATAAAGTTATTTTAATGTACCACAATCAATGCACATGGCTCAAATAAAGGCCAAATAATCTGAGTAAGGTTATTTCATTGCTATATTTACTCCTGTGAACCGTTAAAGTAACCGTTATACTTTTATAACTGGGGCAGTGGGGGCCTAGTGGTTAGGACTTTGCCCCTGGGATCAGAAGGTCACCGCTGAGGTACCCTTGAGCAATGCTCCCTGAGTGCAGCTGTTGACTGCTGCCCACTGTTCCACGTGTGCACATGTGACGGGTTAATTGCAGAAGACACATTTTGTTGTGGTGCACTGTCTGCTGTGGTGTGTTTGCAATTACATATCACTTTCACTTCACTTATAGAAAAAGTGGGGTAGAATACAAAAATAAGCATTGAACATGTCACAAAGTTTCTAAGTAACCATAGAGGAAAATTAGAATAATATGAAAAAGTGCAACATTTCTTGACATTGACTTTAAGAAAGTGAAATTCATATATGATATAGATTCAAGCCTTTATTTCTTGGAATTTTCAATTATGGCTTTCAGCAAATCCAAAATTCACTGACTCAGAAAATTAGAATCTCAATCTTGGAAAGTCATGGTTTCACACCCTAATCAGCTAAGTAACTATAAACACCTGCAAATGTCCGAAGTGTCCAAAGTCCAGATAAATGTAAATGTTGCATATCATTTGGAAATCAAAATCCCATAGTTTGGAGGAAGAGAGGAATCCACATTACTTGAAGTCCAGTGTGAAGTTTCCACAGTCAGTGATGATTTGGGGGCCATGTCATCTGCTGGTGTTGGTCACTGTGTTTTCTGAAATCCAGAGTCAATGCATCATCTACCAGGAAATCTTAGATCACTTCATGCTTCCTTTTGCTTTATGAAGATGCTGATTTTATTTACCAGCAGGACTTGTCCAGCAAACCCCTGACTTGAACCCCATAGAAAATCTATGGACTATTGTCAAGAGGAAGATGAGAGACACCAGACCAAACAATGCAGATGACCTTAAGGCTTAAAGCACGTCAAAGTAACCTGGGCTTTCATTACACCTCAGCAGTGCCACAGGCCGATCGCCTCCATGCCACACTGCATTGATGCAGTAATTCATGCAAAAGGAGCCCAACCAAGTATTGAGTGCATAAGAATGAACAAACATTTCAGAAGCCTGACATTTCTGTTTAAAATATTTTATTGATCTTATTTGATATTCTAATTCTCTGTGAATTTGGGGTTTTATCTGTAAGCCATGATTATTAAAATTCCAAGAAATAAAGGCTTGACATATTTTACTCTACATGTAGTGAATTGATATAATATATGAATTTCACTTTCTGAAAAGAATGTCAAGAAATAATGAACTTTTTCATGAATACCCGAGTACATGAGTACCTGTATCTTTCTAAAGGTGCTATTGACATGAAATTCTTAACAGATTTTGGCAACAACCCATCCAATCCACACATGCAAAGAAATCAAATCGTAGATGCCCATACATAAAAAAGTGCAATAGAGCATGAATACCCAGACCGGGGTGGGCCAGATTTGGACAAATACTTCAAAACGTTACTTGGGATCAGGTCGGGTTCGGTCACGTCAGCACAATAACGTTTGTCTGTCTCACATGATGCAATTGCAAAAGTTACTTTTTGTAATGCTGTCACGCTGGATCTTCTGCTTCCTTCCTGTACGCTGGGATTTATTTCCGCAACTGTGACAACTCAACTTTTCATTCAGTAGCCGTAATAAGCAACATGGAAGACGTACAAAAGAAATTGTTATATGTAGAGTTTAAAACAACAGAATTTCAAGAAAAGTCTGCTGTGTGGAGGTATTTCTTCTTAGTGGTCATGACAGACTGTGATGAGGCTGCTGGCTATGTCAAATGTAAGAGATGTGGAGGACTCTTGAAATACGATAACAAAAGGACAGTACAAGCGTGTTTTTTTTTTTTGTTTTTTTTAAACCTAAGAGAGTATCATTATAAGGCACTTAACGGTGCCTTTTTTGGCCAAACATGGTTCACGTGTGGTTCGGACAGTTACTGCTCTATTGGAGGCGGGTTGGGTTCGGACAGAAATAAGAGGCCCGAACAGCACTCTAGAACACATAAAGAAAGAAAAGGTGTCTAACAAAATGAAAAAGCTCTCTTAAGACTACTGCAACCTTATTGTAACAAAACATACTGATGGCATTGGTTACAGAAGAATTTCTAAACTAAGGTTCCAGTGAGCATTTTTGGAGCCATAAACTGGAAGTGGAAAGAATAACATTTTACCATAAACTGGCCATGGCCCAACATGGTTTCAGACAGAGGCGTGAAGAGATTTATCAGAAGAGTTGTCCAAGAGCCAAAGACTACTTGTGGAGAACATTTAAACAAGCCTGTGAGCTACTAGGAGAAAACAGACTAGTTAGATGAGACAGAAATTTAACTCTTTGGATGCCATAATACACAAAATGTTTGGAGGTCAAAAGGCTCTGCATATCACCTCATAAACACCCTACAAACAGTAAAGTTTGGAGGTGAGAACATCATGGTATGGGGCAGCATATGGCACTGGCACATTTCATATAATTGAAGGAAGGATGAATGAAAAAATGTACTGAGACATTCTTAATACTAATCTGCTGCCATCTACCAGGATGATGAAGATGAAACGAGGGTGGAAGTTTCTGCAAAACTCTCAATTTGTTTCAGAAAAAGAAAATAAAGCTGCCAGAATGGACCAACCAGTCACCTGATCTAAATCCTACAGAAAATCTACAGAAAGAACTAAAGTTCTGAGTTCATAGAAGGGGCCCATGACACCTTCAGGATTTGAAGACTGTTTGTGTAGAAGAATGGGCCAAAATCACCTGAGCAATGCAGCGACTAGTTCAGCCTGTCATCACTAACGAAGTATTAAATATATTTCAGTACGTTTTTTCCCTGTCAATTCATTTTATAATGTATGGACATCTGTGGTTTTATTTTTTTTGCAAGTGTAGATTGGATGGGTTGTTACTGATTTCATGTCAATAGCACCTTTAAAAATTTATTTACTTCAAAAATTAATTGTGTTCATGTTCAAGACTTATTTTACCCGCTGTACACGTGTGGTTGACCAATTTGACTGTATTTTGTAAAGATACATTTAATTCTTTACCACACTCAAAGCTGGCATAGGGCAAAATAAGAGTAAAAAGTTTATAGCATATGATATTTACACTACTTTGAAACATTGTGCCATAAGAATCCACAAGAGGCTCTGTGTTTGTAAGCAAAACAGTGTCATGACTCACCACAATCTTTATCAGAGAATTAGCAATCAGTTCAAGAAGATTTCTCAATACCTGACTTGAGGTCTTTTATCTCTGAACTCACATGCTTAGGTCCACCATTGAGGTGTGTAGTGTGTACTTAATGTCTGTACCTAGCTTGGTACATGTATATGCATTTGGCTACTGGTACCTAAATTCTCCCTCAAGATCAAAAAAGTATCCATCCATCTATTCATATGTTGATGCTTAATAAGACTAGACTGACGTCAATGTTGGTCAGGTCACTCAGTGTTAAACAGCTATAGATCTTTTTCTCTGTTCAACTTTTCTTAAAACACAGATTGCCACTCAACACTTTCTGTGCTTCCTGGCCTCTCACTTTGAATTGTAAAGTCTAGAGCACCAGTGGTTAGGACCTTAGCCTGGTATCAGAAGGTCACAGGTTCCGTCCCAGCCCAGACACCATTGAGGTAGACTGCATTTCTCTCCTGGTGCTGTTAATAGTTGCCCCCTGCTGCACATGTGATGGTGTTCACAGTGGCAAATTGTCACTTTCATCTTATTTTACTTCTTCAACAACTGAAACGAAATGTTTTTATGTTATAATCATTATTATCACGCATGTATTCACTCACGCTGACCAGCACTTCATTCAACAGCTCGATAATGAGAAAGCAGCAGGAAGTGCTGATGGCCAAACTTTTTTTATCAGCCATTTCCCATAGTCACATCGATGACTCAGACTGTGGATTGAGTGACCAGATCTGCCCTTCTATTTCTGATCACTCATTGTCTTTGAACTTTTTTTTTAGGAAAAAGCTTTTTCAAACATACTGAGTCAGAGTTGTTTACAAATGTTTTGGTGGGAACCCCACAGCTGAAGTGTTGAATGCCTTAAATCCCTCACTGAAAAATATTACATGAAATTTTTTCAAATAAGCTGCCTGATGCATGAGACATTGTTTTATCATTGTTTTAAGGTGGAGTGTTAAATAAAGATGTATTTTTCAAATATCTGCAGGTTAAAGAAGGATATTGTAATGCTAAATCCTTTTCAACACTTTCTAATGGTCAGATGTATCAATATTTGACCATTCTCAGCATTACATACACAATGCTAAAACCACTAACACTGATTGCACTTCTGCAATGGCGTCTGTTACAGAGTGAGATGTATTACACAGCATGCCTTTCAGTCAGATCTTCAAAGCAGGAAAAATTGGCAAATATAAGGATCTAAGCTATTTTGACAAGGGCCAAATTGTAATGGCTAGTCAGGTGGGACAAAGCAAATTGGCAGTTCTTATGGAATGTGTCCATTATGCTGTGGTTAATACACCCCAAAAGTGGTCCAAAAATAAACTACCAGTGGCCAAGTCATGGGCATCCAAGACTAGTCCATCTGGTCCAATCCCACAGAAGAGCTACTGTAGCACAAATTGCTCATAAAATTCATACTGGTTGTGATAGTATTCAGAACACATACATTTGTGCTCGTAAGTTCACATACCCTGACAGAATTTATGATTTCTTGGCCATTTGTCAGAGAATATGAATGATAACACTAACACTTTTCTTTCACTCATGGTTAGTGTTTGGCTGAAGCCATTTGTTGTCAAATAACTGTTTACTCTTTTTAAATCATAATCACAAACTACCTTTGGCCTCGTAACATGCACACAACTTGACACAAACGGGTTTGAATGGCTTTGAATTTGAATTGTTTGGGATGCAAAGATGCAAGATGCACAATAAGGAGGCACTTGAAGAAAAATGAGCTGCATGGTTGAGTTGCCAGAAGAAAGCCATTAACATGTAAAAATACCACAGACTATCCTGCTTACAATGTGCCAAACAGCACAGAGACAAGAATCAAACCTTCTGGCACAAAGTCATTTGGAGTAATAAGACAAACATTTTTGGTCACAACCATAAATGCTACATTTGGAGAGGAGTCAACAAGGCCTATGATGAAAGTACACTTTTCCTATTGTGAAACACGGTGGTGGATCGCTGATTTTTGGGGATGTCTGAGCTACAACGGCAAAGGGAAATTTGATCAGAATTGATGGCAAGATGAATGCAGTAGGTTATCAAAAAATACTGGAGGAATATTTGCACTCATCAGCCCGGAAGCTGTGCATGGGACGTACATGGACATTCCAACATGACAATGATCCAAAACACAAGGCCAAGTCGACCTGTCATTGGCTACAGCAAAATAAAGTGAAGGTTCTGAAGTGGCCATCTCAATCTCCTAACCTCAATATCATTGAGCCACTCTGGGGAGATCCTCAAATGTGCAGTTCATGCAGGAGCCCAAGAACATGAGGCTTTTTGCAGCAAGATTGGGCAGCTTTATCGTCTGAGAAGATAAAGAGCCTCATCCACAACTACCACAACAGATTTCAAGCTGTCATTGATGTTAAAGAGGGCAATACATGGTATTAAGAACAGCTGTGTGTGAACTTTTCAGGGTCATTTGGGTTGTTTGTGTTGTGATTATGGTTTAAAAGAGTAAACACAGTTGATTGATAATGAATAGCTTCGACCAACCACTAACCATAAGTGAAAGACAAAGAAAGTTTTTGTGTTATCATTCATATTTTCTGAAATTCTGTCAGGGTATGTAAACTTATAAGCACAACTGTAGCTTGCTTTAAATTGGTCTGCATAAGAACAAACTGGTGCCAACTCTGACCAATGTCCATCACTGAAAACATCTAGAAATAGCTCACGAGGACTGGAGGATGGTCTGGTCTGTTTTCTTTCAAAATGATTCTGCAGAACAAGGAATCCAGTCCAATGGAACCTCTGTGATGCTATGGGCAATGTCCTGCAGGGAAACCATAGCATTCTTCTGAACATTTGTTTGACACGCACCACCTTCCTAAACATTGGTGCAGAACAAGCACAATGGCAGTGGTATATTTCAGCAGAATAATGAGCCTTGCCACACTACAGAATGATCCAGAAATGGCTTGAGCAAGATGACAAATAAGATCAAGATATTATATTGGCCTCTAAATTCCCCGCATCTCAATCTTTTTGACCATCTGTGGGACATGCTGAATAAACTGTTTAATATATTGAGGGTCTATTGACAGGGCCTACACATATTATGTCTGACTGGTGTATATAAGTGATGTAATGTGATGTGATGGGTTGCAGGTTAAAATGGATTTGATTTTTACAAGCCTTTTGCAGCCAAAAGGTGCCAATGACATTCCGTAGCATACTTTTCTTCACAATTGTCTTCCTTAGTGAAAAATACAATAGTCAATTAACTAGCCTTTTCCGTCTGCAGGGCATTGTGGGAATGCAGCTTATGTAACACTTGAATTACACTAGCAGTCTATTGCAGGATGTGCATAAACAATCAACTTCCCTTCTTGTTGCTGTCTGTCGTTGTCTGTGACTTTGGCGTAGTGATACACATTCTTCTAGGACTATTGTTCCTTGTTAGTTGATGTATTTTGCTCAACTGAAACTTATCCTGTGATGGCCTGCAGCAGAGTTTGCAAAGAGAGGGGAAAGAAAAGAGGAAGTGCAATGGTCATACAGTGCTGAATCATATTAGCAGGAACACAATATTAGGTATGTGCACCATTCAACCATAACATAAATACCACCTGCCTAATATTGTGTAGGTTCCCCTTATGCAACCTTTCTGTCAGAGCAAGCGTTGCCATTTTGTGCAACAGGAGTTTTTCTTTGGGATTGGATCAGACAAGCTAGCCTTCACAACATGCATGCATCAATGAATCTCGGGTGCCCACAACCCTGTTGCCGATTTACCAGTTGTCCTTCCTTGGATCACTTTTAGGCACTAATTTTCTGCTCACCTGAAACACTCCATAAGACCTGTCCATGCTGTGACTCTAGCCATCACAACAAGTGTTTTTTTCTGCTTCCAGCACGTCAACTTCAAGAACTGATTCTTCACTTGCTGTCTAATATATCCCAACCCCACGACAGGTGCCATTGTAGTGAAATAGACAAATATTAAACGTTATTCACTTTATCTTTCAGTGGTGTTAATGTTATGGCTGATCTGCATATGTATGTATGTATTCAGGCTCTCTTTTAAAAAGAGATAAATATGGGTCTAATCAAGCTAAAGATTTCTCTCACCCACACACACACAAACAAACACTCTCTCTTAGTTTTTGTTTAGTGAGTAACGAAATGAGTCACCAACAAACCCAAACAAATTTTACGAACAAAGACATCAGAGGGATTACTGACGGCACCGAAGCATGAACGCACACACCCACACCCATCAAAACATTCCCTATCATCTTTACCAGGAACTTTGTGGGGAAAAAACAGTTAGGCAGTGTTCCAGTTCTGTTGAAATTATGTCCTGATGTTTGTACAAATATGTAAGTGATAAACTCTTTTTTCATTTTTACCCCCCAGCTGTTTCTGAGCTGCAGACTCTCATAGTGAATTGAATAACTTCACCAACCAAAAATTGGTTGGTGAAGACTCGTCTTTTGTTCTGAACTGTGACACTGATAAGTCCTGCTTTGTGAGATATACTACATTTTCCTCTTTGTATTGTTTTTATGTATGAATAAATCAGAATGTAGGCAGTCAGTCTTAAAGGCATTTCCAGCAAGATAACAACATGTTTACAACCATGAACAGAAGCAAACCACATGAAATGCCTCTGACCATGTAAGTATGTCCCAATTGAACAGTTTTTGATCATTCTGTACGCACCAGTCCACCATAACATTAACATCACTGAGAAGTAAAGTGAATAACATTGACTACCTAGTGATTTAATTACAATAGCACCTGAACGAAAAGATGAAGTTAAACAGGTAAAAGATAATGAGCATTTTAGTTACCTTTTGTCCAAAAAAATGTTAGATTACAATTACAATTATAGTTATTTACAGTTACAGTTACATTACAATCTTACATTCACAGCTCACAAGCATATACACATACATGATAACTGACAAGAAGGAACTAAACACAGGGGTATAAATACTCACACACAAATGTCAACACCTGAACATGGGAGAGTAGTTACAAACAAGGTGCAGATAAACAGAGAAAACATGGAAAAACACCAGACACATGACTTCCTAGGCAAAACAGACACAAGACACAATTTCCTTCATAGTTGTAGGCTGGGACGACGTACAGTCACGCCCCTCATTAAACAGACCCAAGTTTAACGAGTTATAGATGGAGAAATGCATACACCGGACACATTGCGGCAAGGGCGAGAGCTGAGGTTGGTGGCTTAACGAAGTAAATAACATGGAAGGAAATATTTTAAAGAATATAAAATAATATGCTAAAATGTTGTGTATTTTCCCACAAAACTCCAGTTATTAGGGTTAGTCCATAGTATATATCTTATAGTATGTGTCTCCTTAAAATGTTTTAAATGTTATATGAAGTCGACCTTAAACATTGTCTGATTATCAAACCTAAAGTCCTAAAAGTAGATGAAGAAAACCTATTAAAAATTATTCCTCCATACAAAACAGCTTCAACTTTTTGGTGTTGGGAGGTTTCCTCTCAAAAATCAATGACTTTAGGTTGTTCCACAATAACATTTCAAATAGATTTAAGTCAAGACTTTGACTTGGCTATTCTAAAGATTTCACTTTATTCTTCTCTAACCATTCTTTTGTAAAACGACTTGATGATTGTTGTCTTGTAGCATCACTCACTGTCTCTTGAGATTTAATTCACAGACAGAAATCCTGACATTTTCCTTTAGAATTTTCTATTATAGTCCAAAATTCATTGTTCCATCAATGATGGCAAGACATTCAGGCCCATATGGAACAAAACAGGCCCAAATCTAAGCACTCCCACCACCACGTTTCACAGATGAGATAGGGTTCTTATGCTGGAATGCATTGTTTTCTTTTTTCTAATGTAACATTTCTCATTTAAGCTAAAGAGCTATTTTTCAATTTCTGTCTGCAAAATAATCTTTCAGAATCCTTCTGGTTAGTCCACAAGATTTATAATTAACTATAGTTAGGCCAATATGTTCTTTTTGGAGAGCAGTTTCTTTCTTGTTTCAGTTCTGTCATGTAAACCAGTTTTTAGTGTTAGGGTTAGGGTTAGTTTGTTTGTTTGTTTGTTTGTTTGTGACATTAACAAACAAAGACGAGAGAGAGAGAGAGAGAGAGAGAGAGAGAGAGAGAGAGAGAGAGAGAGAGAGAGAGAGAGAGAGAGAGAG
>JBBIGC010000020.1:5255703-5267618 GCA_037576955.1 Lepidarchus adonis
ATTCAATTATATTATTTACATTTGCCATTTCCAACAGTAGTCTTTAGTTGTAAAGTGTATACTATTTTAATGCTTTACATGTAGCTAAATTCAAATGAAAATGTATAACCCAAATCCTTTTTAGGCTCCGAGTATTTACAACAAATTACAATTAAAACGGTAAAGAATAAAAACATATATTGTGGCTAAAAGTGTAGTGTTAACAAAGTGACAATAGCCAGTGCAAGTCTGCTTGTGGAATAGGGGTGTGAATCACAGGGTCTCTTACAATACGATATGATACACCATACATGGCATCATAAATTCAGTCAAACCCTGTTGGCTCCGCCCCCTCTTTATTATCACGTCAACTCCGCCTCTCACCATGAAAGGCTGCAGGACAGATTTCCTTCCACGTATTTACTCCCATTAGGATAGCTCGCCAAATATTGTATTATAGTTTTTCATGTTACAACACTGAAGATATGGCACTACAGCTCTAGTACAAACAAAAATTAAAAAATATTTAAAAGGTGGTAGAATCGTTCACTTTAAAAATCCTTCACTTTAAAGTGTCGGTTTTAAGAGCTGTGCACCTTGTGCCAATATGTTAGACATTTATGTCTGATCAAAATTATTGGTTAGAACAGTTCAGCAAACGCTAGATATTGGTGGGGGCGTGCAATTCTGTGCCCTTACATTATTTGGTCTTTCTCCTTTTTTCAAAGAAGCTCTCCAGCAATGTTTGTTTATTACTCACGTTGACAGCTTGTCGCTTGTAGGCTTCATTTATCGCTATGAAACAAGCTGGAAAGAGACCTGCAGAGATGCGACCTGGTTAAACAAGTTTCCTGCATTCATTTGAGCAGTGCCACCTAGAGGAGACACAAAGTAGCAACGCTGGTGAGTCAAATTGGTAGAAATTGTTCATTAATTAAAATATAGATATTGCCATCAGCATAGCAATTATCGTATCGTGTAACCAAGGACAACGATATATCGACAAATCGATGTGTACAGCATCATTGGCATCATATTGATGCCAATGACTGTGGGGTTCTGGGTTCTATTGTTGTCTATTGGTTATTGTGTGTATTGGGGGTTTATAGATATGTGGGATTCAGTTGAGTGTTTGGGGTTATTTTGTGTGGGTTTTGGGGGTGGATGGCTGAGCTACCATCTCTGTGTGGTTTATTTGACTATAAATCGGTAGGCTTGCCGTGTTCAAGAGCACCATAGGGTGGTCAAGACTCCTTCTTTCACGCCGCGCTACAATATTTGGTACAGCTGTATTGCACATGAATGCATTAAACACACAATTGAACCTACTGCTCATTATATATGCCACATTGCAAACTTGACATGTTAGACTGGTGTGTCTTAAACAGTCTGACAACTGTGGGGTAGAAACTCTCCCTGAATCTAGAAGTGCATGTGTGAATTGAACTGCCCTGAACAATTTGTGAGCATTTACCGTGAGATTGCAATTAGAAGTACAGCTTTACACTAATATTCCATATATTTCATTTACACTGTGAATATTTAAAAAAAAGCACTTTATTCTCGATATATCCTCCTAGCCAGTCTGAGCTCAGGATAATATATGATATTATTAACCAATCCCTTTACAGAACACATAATATTTCTACCCAATTCCACAGCAAGACGCGCAAGACTTCTAGCCAATCCGAGTGCAGGAGGCGGTTCCGGACGGAATACGGGTGGGGAAAAAATAATGCATGTTCTAAAGATGTGTCCCTCTTATATGCTACAACGGCAGTGGCTATTTTAAGGCTTTAAATAAGGTCAGCACTCTGCAGTGATGCTCTTGATTTCGGCTTCATGGAGTGCCTACTTTTCTTCCTTAGTTTTTCATCTTCGAGCCGATTGTAATTTAGATCAGAAAAGCTGCAGAAGAGTCTTTAAAGTCAACGCAGAAATGATTGCAATGGAAAGTCTGTTACTTTGGAATGATGACCTGCTTGTCTTTTTTCCTCAGTGAGTAGCCTGGGTTCAAATTTTATCTGAATACAGTACACTGAATTCTGCATGGGTCTGGTAGGTAGGTCACTGAAGCTGACAGAGGTGGTATCTAGTGAAAGGCATCCTGTCATTTGTATTGTGCGTCTAATGCAGAAGATTTGCTTATATATGTGTCCTATTAGTCTAGTTTACTCAGGACCGAGCCTCTCTTTTGCACTGGGCATCTGGGATTATTCAGTGTAGTGTTTTGAGGAGGCTGACAAGGATGAGGGGATGTATAGTGTATACATTTGGTGCAGATTAACTGTTGGATGTTAGAGTCATTTTTGCACATAGGTGAGGACACAGGTGAGTGACTGTGGAGGTGGTGAGAGTCTGGACCAGGCGACCAGTGCATGTGCAGATTTGCTGCAGTTATGTCAGACAGTGCAGATGACCCCCTGGTGCTGCTGGAGATCCTGGAGGTGCTGGGTGTGTGCCGTGGCCGTGTGTCATACGCAGACGTGTGTGTGTATCTGAGTGGACGTTATGAGCTGCAGCCGCTGCTTGAGCTGCGCAGTCTCCTGTATTCCACAGCCTGTCGCGACCCATGTTTCCCTGCCACTCTGTTCCGGGAGCGGCTGCACCCACCCTGCAGCAACCGCCTGTCTGCAGCCGCTGATGTGGTCTCCCTCTTCAACCTGCTCACACACACACGCCTGCCTCCCTCACACACATGCGCCGCCCAGTCCCAGACTTCTTGTCTGGCCTGCGGTCAGGGATGTCCTCGTTGTGATTGGCTGCACGCAGGGGGCAGGGCTATGGCCCCGGGCTCTAAATATGAGCGCGTCACTGGAGGATTGATCAGTATGAACACAGAGGCCTTGAATACATCACACTTTCATGCTTACATGCACCCTACTTCCCATACACTCAACCAAAACATGCAGAGCACACACTCGACAGACATTCCTAATGAGTGCCCGGGGAACCAGGAGTCATCCTGCAAGGTTCCGGCTGCTGGTTCGGACACGGAGCCTGTTTATTCCTGTGCGCAGAAGAGGAGTGTGTTTAAGGGGAACTTCCACAACCTGTTGCCATTTGTCCCCAAGGAAACCAACAGCCGATCTGAGCAAATCCAGGAGGGACACACAGGTGAGGGGGAGGACGTCCCCTTCTTTGCCTTCAACAACCCGTATCCTGATTCTGCTGTGTACTCACATGACACTGCAATACACTTACCTGATGCACTGACACACATACATCTTTCAGCACACACACAAGGCCTGTCCGCAGGCCCATACATGCATGCTTTACAGACAAACAATCCGCTAACTCACTCGCAGGGGCCTGCAATGCCAATACATGACCAAATCGTGCACACACATCCACCTATAACACCAATGCACGCTCCTGCCACAAATACACACCTGGTTGCACCGATGGCCTACCAGCAGAAACATAAAAGTGCAGACGACCTGCAAACCTCCACCTACTTTGGGCCTACGGTGACAGAGAAGAACCACCAGAGTCCAGCCATGGCTGCCAAAAGCCACAGCCTGGACATTGACAGCAGGCCTGCTGGAGAAGAAAAACCCGGACTAGATAAAAATCCACGGAGACCTGGATCAGAAAGGTCTGCCCTGGATAAATCTGGACTAGCTAAACCTGGATTGGCTAAATTTAGCTTTGACAGCAGTAGCTTTGATATTCCAGGTTTTGATCCCTTCCTCGTCCGGTCAGTGCGGGACACCCTGAAACGCCTGAGCGGGCTGAGTTTGGACGCTTGGTATGATTGTTCTCCAGGTGCTGAGGGCATGGCCAGTGTGGCCACGCAGACAGACCTTCCTGAACGCCGTGCCCTGAGGAGTCTCATGCTAAGCGACAAACTCTCAATCGACAACCCTGACATTGGTGAGGATGACATCAGTGCAATTTTCCGCTTTCTGGACGACATAAGCATGTGTGGTTCCATGGCTGTGTTGCCAGGAGAAGGGGGTGGAGGGCAAGAAGGGGGAGGAGCAGGGTTGCCCGAGCGACGGGAACGTTTGGGAAAGCTCCGGCGGCTCTTCCACTCTCTGGAGGGTCCAGAAGAAGGGGTGCGGTGGGGCGTGGGACGGTTGTTGCAGAGGGTCACAGAGCTGGAGCAGAGGCTAGAACCCATCTCAGAGCTGCGGCAACAGCTGGGGTTGGTCCTTGCCACACTGAACCGACTGGAACAAAGAGGACAGCTAGTGCACACACACTCAGAGCAGCAATGTGCACACCAGCAGGCTGCAGCTGGCTGCATGCATAGTGCCCTGCAGCAGCAGGGAGGCTGCAGGCCCAGCTCAGAGCCAGAGGGGGCTGATGGGGCTGCAGCCAAGCGCAGAGGCCTGTTCACACGCAGGGCGTCCAGGAGCCACACAGAGAGCAGTGGCTCTGAACAACACCGTGAGTGGAGTGTTGGCTACAGTAAGGAGCTGCACACTCATACTACTCAGGTAAGCATGCGAGTTCACAAACACAAACACACACACACAAACACAAACACTTTTTTGGTCAGTGCATTGACAAGCATGGCTGTATTTATTGTTGTGTCTTGCTGATCACAGACAGAGCAGCAGGATGAGGTGTGTAAAAAAGAGGTCCACCCTGTGCAGGAGAGAAGAAAGAGTTCTCACCTCATCCCAGAGGCCCACAGAGCTCCACTTCACAGCTCCATGCAGAGCTCTAACTTGCGCCTTAGTGAACGCCCTAAAGTCACCTGGAGCCAGGCAGATTTGACGCCCTTCGACCTGCATGTAAGCCACTTAAAAACGTCCTCTTTCATCTCTGTTGATGATGTATATGCTTTGCAATATACACTGATTGCAGAGGTAACTATTTCAGGACATCAGGCACTTCTGAACTGCATGAACTTTTTCTTAGTTCTTAGAAACATCAGAGGAAGTTCTCTTTTCCCTCTTCCCTTATTTATGTGCCAGCACTGCAGGAACTGAGAACAGCTTTAGAATGCTGGTTTGGGGACTTGCTCCTACTTTAGGGTCCTTTATATAGAGATTGGTCAAGGCAGAAGTGTACTGTACAGGGATTGCAGCACTTTGTATTAAAAGTATGTAAAATGTGAGTTATGTCAACAACAGCTCTTAACACAAAAAGGAGAAAAAAATACAAACAATACAGTGGCTGTTAGTGAATTCCAGGCTTTATCGAGCAGATAGGACCAGGAAATACAACACAGTTATACAATACATACACACTTCTTGTATGTGGACACTGTACCAGCCATTGGGTGTGTTACATCCCTTTACTGTTCTTATTGGCTGTGTGTAAACAGAAAGTAAACAGAAAAAAGACCTTTGAAAGTGTATAGTTCTCAGAGGAGCTCCCCAATGGGTAGTTCTTCTCAAAAATGTCCCTAGAATTGTTTGGTCCGAAAGCATCTAGTGTTCTTTAGTTGTGCTGACATTATGTAAAATGTTCCTATTAAGTCTACAGTTACACTTGTATTTACACCAGAACTCAGTTGTTGAGAGAGATTTCCTAAAAAGGGAGCTCTGTATTCGCTGGCAGCAAAAACTTTTAACAGAATGCAAACAGAAAGTTATATTTACTGGTTTAATTATTACCCACAGCTTTCTCTACCATAAAAACACTGTTAATAAGTGTTTGTTGAGTAAGGATTATACTTTGCCAAAGTCAGACTGACTCATTTAAAAACAGAAGCTGCTATCTATTGAAAAGTATTTTGAGGTTAAAAAATTTACGAAGTATGAGGTTCATAATAGATGTGGCAGTCATTCAGTATTTCTTTTATTTAAGTATTGTAGAGACCAGTTCAGTTCATTCCTCATTTTTTACAGTAGGTGGCATAGAACTCTTTAAAACAATAAAAACGTAGCTGCTCACTGTGTATTTTTAATAAAGGACACCATAGATCTACAAAGAGATAAACAAGTGAAAACTATTCCACATAAAGAAGGAGATAGTTTGAATAGCATAACACAATTAAACTGCAGTAAGTTACCACCATTCTGGAGAGTCCGAGCAGAGACAGAAAGGGGGTGGCACATCTTTAGTCCAACCCTAACTTAAAAAGCTGATTGGTGCAACATCTTAAACATCATTCATGTGTGTATATTAATAAGATACATGGATTTCTAGCTCAGAGCAAGTTCCAAAATTATATATATATATGTGTGTGTGTGTGTGTGTGTGTGTGTGTGTGTGTGTGTGTGTGTGTGTGTAAATTAACGGACTATAGTGTAAAATCATTTATTTAAAAAAATGTCTCTTCTCAGGCTCCCGAGTCTCTGGACTTCTGGGTGGATGATGTTTACACTCCGGCCTCAGACACACTCCTTCGCCGCTCACAGTCTCTCACACGCTGCAGCAGGACCCAGGCCTATCGCATCACTGCACTCAGCATCACTGCCACTGTCATCCTCATCCTCATCATTGTCATTCCCTTATGCACTGCGTAACATGCACAGACACAAAACCTTATACATTTACCAATGTGTAAATACAAAATTCTAATTATTATTATAATTTTATGTTTGGTTTTGAGCATGACTGCAAAATAAGTTCTGATGAGTATCAGTTTATTGACTTCAAGTGTAGGCCTTCTTGTCATTGAATACATTTTCCAATTCTATTGGAGTGCATGGTCTGATGTTGTACAATGTATAGCTAAAATGAGAAAAATGAGAAACATTTTCCCAATAATGCAGTAAATTTACAAAATGTTTACAATGCCAATTTCTGTTATTTACAAAGACACACAATATCATGTCTACATTATAATTCCCTGTGTGAACGAGACCATGGATAGCCAATGTTGTTATCCTATCATTTCCAGCTACTTGATCTCTCTCTCTGCTGTCTTTCTTTAAAAAGTGATGACAATGATGATTATGTTGCTTCCTCTGATGATAATGGTGTCAGATAAAAAAAATGCTTAAAAGCAATTCAGCATTTTCAGCATACATTAACTGCTAGTACGATGAACAGGTTTTTTTCACAACTCATGTACTGCAGGTGAGAAATGTTAATACAGACATTTACCTCATAAATGGGAAATTTACTGTCAGAATAAAACATGGCGTCTTCAAAATAATACATTTTTAGGAGAAGTAAGAACATAACTCATTTTATAAGGAAACTTAGGCTGTTTTTCTAACCAAGATGATGTATTTCATAGATTAGCTCAAAATGCACACAAACACATGAACATCCATTGATACAGCTGGTTCAAACCCTTTTATGGTTGTAGGATGTTTCCGGTAAATCCTCTTTGCTGAGTTGGAGATGCCCATTAGTCTAATCCAATTCCCCAGCAATTTGAGTGAGGCTTGGAAACTCAAACACATACTCCAGATAAAAGGGGTTCCCCTCACTGAAAGAAACACAAAGACAACGTATACACTTTTGAAGAAGAAAAAATTCCAATAGAGTGACTTGAGAGTGCTTTGAGAACTGTGCTGGACCTGAGCCCTGCTCCTGGATTCATCCCTCATTCTTTATGTCTAATCCTAGGCCTATAAGTGATGAGAAAAAAGGTATATCCCTGTCGTTACTCTCTACCGTTTGTGACTTATTTACTCGACAGTTCCCAGACAGTCTCCTTTCCAGTCCAGAACTTGACAAAAATGCAAAAATGGTGCTTAAAGACAGAAAATAGTATGTGTGTGTCCTGTCTTTTAGCATCAAGGAACACAGAAATGATCCTTTATTTCTTTGTGAAGTGTCACAGATTTTTAGGTTGTTTAGTCCTAAGAACACAAATGAAAATTATGCACAAGACCGTTAGTATTCAGTTAGTATGGTTGTTTTGCCGCAAGCTAAAAACTTTGAGAAATCTCCCCCCAGGGATCTATAATGGAAGCAATGGTTTAATGGCAACTGCAAACACACATACACATACTCTGCAAAGTAACATCACAGGACCAGTAATGGGCTATGATAGCCAGCGGAAAGAGAAATGTAGCCATGGGAGGCAAAAAGCCAGGGCGGAGGTTTTGTCCTCTTTTCCAGCTGAAGGTTGCTGAGTCCCAGTTCTGTCTACTGCAGCTGATAAATGAGCACTGCCTTGAATTTGCAGTAGTTGCTCAGCCAGGTCTCACCAACACTAATAACCAATATTACATTCAACTTAATCTGTCTCAGACTAAATTGATTCCCATTAATGAATATTAAAGGGGGGTTAATAAAAGATGTAAAAATAGAAAAGAAAATAGTATAAAATGCCTCCTAATACACTCCTCTTTGGACAGGGATTAAGCCTAGCTCTGCATTACACATTATCCATTAAAAGGAAAATATAATCTAAGGCTTGATCCCTGTCTGGTTCAGTTGTGCACACATATTTTATATATTATATATGGAAATGATTTTCAATAGACAGGGATGCTTTGGAGTGTAAAGCCCCCCAAAAAGGGCTGTGGGCTACATAGAGTGAAATGCTGTAAAGCACAATAAAATACCATGGAAATTAGCTCTGATAATTGAACAGAAGTAGTACATATGTACAGTGAAATGCAAAAATGTAGGCAGTTATTAATGTTACTTTTCCATTCTGAAAAGGAAGTGTGTGAGTGAGTGATTTTAAACACAGCGCAGCACACAATGAACCACAACAAAATGCAGCCTCCACATCTGACCCATCCATGTAGTAGCAGTAGGGGGGCAGTGCTTGGGGGCAGTACCTTGCTCAAGAGTTCCTCAGTGGTACATTTACCAGTCCAGCATTGGAACTGGTGACCTTCTGATCAGAGGCTACTCCCTAACACTACCACTGCCCCACATTATTTACTGAGAACACATTCCTACACATTGTAATGCACAGTCACTGTTTATTTGCTGATTTTAACATGCTGGAAAAAATAGACCAGCCATAACATTAAAACCACCTACTTATTAATGTGTAGGTCTTCCCCATGCTGCTTAAACAGCTCTGACTGTGGTACACTGTGTGTTCTGACACAGTCCTATTAGAGCATTCATTTCTGTGGGATCATACCAGACGAGCTACCCTTCACTCCTCACATGCATCAATGAGCCTTGGATACCAATGAGGTCAGAAATGATTAGTGCATGTGCGTGTGTGATGAGAATTATTCTAAAATAATAACAGATGGTATTGTTTGCTTTTTGTCTTTTCATCTGTGTTTGCACAAAAACACTAACGTATAAGTGGCAGGTGAACGTTAACTCTTGCCAGTTTTCTGTTCTGGCTGGAAGTACATGGAATAGGGTGTTACTTTGATCAGCATTGCTGAGGGGTGAGTCCTCAACGTGTAACAGGATCTCAATCACTTTACTAGACTGCAGGTTTTCTTCCTTCTCTTCCTGTTAGAGTTTTAATATTTCAGAGCTCAGCTCTCATCAACATCTTTTATCTATTTATGACCTGTCAGTTCCGTTATTGACGAGAAGGCACTTACCATCACTTACCATCTCTCTCTCTCTCACACACACACACACACACACACACACATACATACACACACACTGCCACTCACATCCTAAGAGGATTTAGAGACTGTAGTTATCTAAAAGCATCTTTACCCAATTGTCTCTTCTCCGTACTATAGTTTCTGAAGTTGACACTTTTAACAGGTTAAAGAGATTTGAAAAACATTGGATCAGAGGTGGAAAACACTTATGAGACTGTACTTTGTTACCGTATGTATATAAGTATTATTATTAAATCCCAAAATTGAATTTTGGTGTGCATACTTTCATTTTCAAATGAAACATTGTTTTTACATCTTACTTCTTCATTTACACATTTAAACTATCTATCTATCTATCTATCTATCTATCTATCTATCTATCTATCTATCTATCTATCTATCTATCTATCTATCTATCTATGTCTGTTTGTCTATCTATCTGTCTGTTTGTCTGTCTCTCTATTCGTCCCTTCAACTATCTCTGTTTATCAGTCTTACAAATGTCTGTCAATCTGTTTACAGATGTATGTTTGTCTGTGTCTGTCTGTCTGACTTTTTACAGATGCTTGTCTGTCTGTCTGTCTGTCTGTTTGTCGGTATGTTTACCTACATGAACAATGATTCACCAGGTCCCTTTAAGGCTTGTAACCATGGAGACGTGTAAACAGACGCTGGTGTTGTGTGTTCGCTACGTGGTTAGTTAACATCTCCGAACCAGGTAGCGTGTGCAGGTTAGTTTTCGAGCGGTCTGCAGCGCTGTGCTGTCTCTGAACAGATGGCCAGTGTCCGGACCTATGGCCCGAGAGTGCGGGTGGGAAACTGGATGGAAGACGTGACTCTGGAGGAGGTTTGTTGCGGGCTTTACACTAACTGCTAGTGCTACACTCTTGCTGGGTGACTAGCCTAGAACATAACTAGCTGTAGAGTCTGTAATGTTCACTTCAGCTTTAACGTTAGTGTTTCTACAGGACAGTCTGAAGGATTTCCTACACCGGAAAGACAAGGGAGAGCTCACGATTCAAAAGACCTCCGTACTGAGGCAAAACATCCTGAAACCAGTAAGAGACTGTCTGAAACTTTCTTCCTGAGACACTGCTTTTACTCCATGGCCTATTCTTCTTTCCCCCTCTGTAATGGCTCTAAATCGTAACGGCAGAGAGATGTTTATGACCGTGCTAATAACATTTACACCACTAACAGGTAACTGAACAGCACTGATTATCTAGTTATTTTCATCTAGATTTTTACTCCAATACGAGTGAAAGTCATACAGTCAAACTGAACTTAATTGAAAATACTGAAGTACTTGCTTCCAAAAATACTTAAGTATTAAAAGTCCATCAAGGGTCCATAGTCTGTGAATGGGATGTGATGAAATACAGCTCAGTTGGATGTAGCTTTCATCCACCTCTGGGAACCACCCCTTTAGATTCTCCCCATTAATCCACTGGATGTTGTTGATCAATACTTCGGACAATAGTCTTGTCGGTTCCCCAGACTGTACATCCGAACACCTCAGCATCCTTGCAACTGGATGGAAAACCGACATTCCTCTAGATGTTTTTTCTTACGTTCCAAAAAGAAAGACATTTCTCTTCCCTCATGCTCTCCGCATACAGTGGAAAACACCAAATGAACAGATTATTTTCATAACACATATAACGTCATTTGCTGCCTGGTCGAAGGTGTACTTCTAACTGGCCTAAATAAAACTTATTGTGATTCGTGGAGACGAGCATAGGTTCTTCATGTGTTGAAGGAGCTGCTCTACAGTAGCTTGCGTGTGATTCAGCTTCCTATTGATCTTTCCATTAGCAGATTTTTTGAGGCTGTTCTCTTGCTTTTGATGTCTTCATTCAATCTCAAAGATTGGTATCGGGGTCAATCAAGGCCTTTATAAATGATCAGGATTGGCACGGGCATTCAAAATTAAAGCAATCTAGTGGCCTCATGTAATTCTTGTAATACAAAAATGTTTTCATAGCAGTAGTAACAAAGCTCCATTTACAGTAATACTATCAGTTTGATATAATAAACGCAAAATAAATGCATATTTAATACTTAAGCGAGTTTAGTAGTAACTCAGGTGTAGACTGCACCAAAGCAAAACATACAAGAAGACACTTTTAAACAGAGAAAGGTATTTTCTGAATACATCAATGTGGTAGAGAATACAGGCTGTTAAGGTCTTTTCAAGGTAAGATATGCTCATCTCAGTATCTGTGAATAATCAGTAATAAATTACTTGAATTGGACTAAAAAAAGAAAACGTGATTGGGACATCCGTAGTAATAGTAATATGTCTCACTTTAAACATTTTATGTTTTTCTACGTTCTGAGGATGTATTTGACATGGATTGTATGGAACAGTTTTTTATTGTCTATCATCTGTGAATGTAAATAGAAACAGCCATGTCTAGATGGCTTAGCGCTTAAACCCAAATTTAAACCCAGAACCCTTGTTCTGAATGTAAACAAAACAAAGATCATGTTATTTACCAACTCGAGAAAGTTGCCACAAGTGATCCCTTCAGT
>JBBIGC010000020.1:5282113-5295295 GCA_037576955.1 Lepidarchus adonis
GGCTCTTTATCTTCTCAGATGGTAAAGCTGCTCATTCTTGCTGCAAAAAGCCTCCAGTTCCTGTAAATTCTTGGACTTTGGTCTCCCCAGTGGCTCAATTATATTGAGGTCAGGAAACTGAGATGGCCTTGTGTTTTGGATCAGTGCCATGTTCAAATGTCCAGTACGTCCCCTGCGCAGCTTCCAGGCTGATAAGTGCAAATTTTCCTCCAGTGTTTTTGAAAACCTACTGCATCTTGCCATCAATTCTGACCAAATGTCTTGTGCCTTTGTAGTTCACACAGCCCCAAAACATCAGCGATCCACCACCGTGTTTCACAGTATGAATGGTGATCTTTCATCTTAAGCCTTGTTGATTCTTCTCCAAATGTAGCATTTATGGTTGTGGCTAAAAAGTTACATTTTAGTCTCTTTACTCCAAATGACTTTGTGCCAGAAGGTTTGAGGTTTGTCTCTGTTCTGTTTGGCACATTGTAAACAGGATACTCTGTGGCATTTGCGTAGTAATGGCTTTCTTCTGGCAACTCAACCATGCAGCCCATCTTTCTTCAAGTGCCTCCTTATTGTGCATCTTGAAGTTATTTGTGGGTTTTTCTTTGCATCCTGAACAACTGTCCGGGCAGTTGTGACTGAAATTTTAGTTGGTCTACCTGACCGTGGTTTAGTTTCAACAGAATCTCTAATTTTCCACTTCTTAATTAGAGTTTGAACACTGCTGATTGACATTCTCAATTCCTTTGATATTTTCTTATATCATTTTCCTGCAGATCTTTTGACAATTATTTTGCTTTCCCCATGACTTAGAATCCAAAGAATTTCAGTGCAGCACTGAATGAAAGATGCAAGAGTATGTCAGGAGTCCAGAAACTCTTTTACCTTTTATACACACCCACTAATTACAAGCCAACAGATCACAGGTGAAGATCGTTGCTTTAATACCCATTCAAATCAGTTTGTGTCAAATTGTGTTCATACCCTGGGGCTGAATCCCCAGGGTATGTGAACTATTGATCAGGGTCCGTTTCTGTTGTCATTGTGAGGGATTTGCTTAATTGCATTGCATCTTATCTTCTCTGTATATGGTTGAGAACTGAGGAGACAAATTGCTGGAGTTGTCATTGTAAATGCAGTTGTTTGACAATAAATGGCTTCAGTCAACCACTAACCATCATTCATATTCTCTGACAAATGGCCAAGAAATTAGCAATTCGGTCAGGGTATGTAAACTTATGAGCACCGCTGTATTTGCTGATTCCATGATGAAAGTCTGGGGTTCCTAGAGTCTTCTTTTAGCTTCAAAGGATTTGATCCCAAGCTTAATTTGCTGGGGCAGCCAACCCTGGACAAATGGGCAGTTATTTGAAAACTACACCACTTGTTATTGCACACAGTAGGACTGACTTCAAATAATTCACTGTGGTTGGTGATAACCTAGGACATTCTGCATGTTTTTGTAACTATCTGCAGGCTTATGCTGATTATTTAATGTCATGACAATAATCGTGGCATAATTTTATAATGTAAAGTTTTACAATTTTGCACATCCATTATTATAGTATACTGTAGATAGTAAAATAAAGTATTTTGTTTTCAAACTGCACTCAATTCAGACTGAATTGACTGTAATCAGACTTTAATAAAGTTCAAAACTTCCATAAATACCTAAAGAATAATTGAAATAAAAAAAGGTGTCCAAAAAAAGACACCAAATTCTAACTTTGTTTATATCTACATTTAAAGTGGTCCGTAAAAACTAATAACTTTCTTATTTTTATTGCATTTTACAGAATGTCTGAATGTTTTTAGAAATTAGGTTTGCAATAAGTTATTGTGTATAATAAAAGCTAAGGTTAAAAGTGATCCCATTCTGCTAACTGCACTGCTTTTGAAATCTGTATTTATTTATTATTTTTAAACAGAATGCTGAGTGTGAAAAGATCATAGCAGGTGAAGACCCAGACTCCCATCACCCAGCAGAACTGGACCCAGAGAACACACTTACTGCTGCTCAGGTGCACACATCTGAGTTAGTAGAAATGGAGGCAGTGTGTGAGGGGAAGGAGAATGACCTGGTGTGCCAAGGTGAAGAGAAGTGTGAGGAGGTGTGTGAGAACATGTGTGAGGAGCAACAGCTACAGCGCGAGGCCACAATGCGCAGCCTTGTCCACATCCAGAGGAGAGCAGAGAAACGCTGGCAACGAGACAGAGATAGACAACTCCTGAGAGTGAGACCACATGTACACTCACAAACACACATTTATATATAATGAGTTTGTTTATGTAACCAGATTGTCAGATCAGGAGCATCTCACTCTGTAATTGGCTGCAGTTAATCCACACTCTCATTGCAAACAGGTTCAAGAGCGGTTGGCAATAATCCAGAACAGGAAGTCAGATGAGGACCTTTTGGGCCTGACACAGGAGGACACGTTCCGACACCTGACCAGCACACTACAGCAGGTCCATACACACCCTAACACATGAGAAAACACAAGATAATAATTAAACCCATGAGGACATACACACAAAAAGAGTTCTATGTATTACTAAATACATGAAGGAAGTTTTTTTGGTGCAGTACGGTACTTAAGGGTATTTAAAGAACCAGACTGCACCAGTTTCAATAAAGACAAGAATCTTTTATATCTTTAATCAGCTGAGACTGTGGTATGTTCAGAATCAGAAAAACTTTACATGGGAGGAAATTGCTTAATTGCTTCACCCCAGCATTGCATCGTATCTTCTCTGTATATGGTTGAGAACTGAGGAGACAAATTGCTGGAGTTTTGAAAGTGAACTCTTCCATTGTCTCCTGATACAGAAATTCAGTTTCTGATTCATTTTCTTTGTTAATTAGGAGTTTGCAGTTTGCAAATGATCACATTCTGGATTTATTTACATTATATTTATACAACTTATTTTGCAACTGGGTTTATGAATGTGGACATAATCCTACAAGTAAATACATTGACTTTTAGGGAACTCATAGGGATCGTCATTAATGATTCAATTAAGAACGTGCTCCATTGGGCTTTTTAAAATACTCTGTAAGGCTAATGTCAAGAGACAAACAAGATGAGCGGTTTCTTTACAGATATGCTGGAACAAAACAACAATCAGGTTTAACATGCAACAATGCTGAACTGAAGCATTCTGATCGTTTTTGTGGCTCCATTCGTAACACAAATGGCTGATATTAACAACGACAATGATTTGACAATGAGAAATGTGTGTGCATGTGCTAGGAAGATGAGCAGCATCAGAAGACCCTGGTCCGAGAGAAGCTGCAGCAAATGAGACGAGAACGCTCTTATATCCTGCAATCAAGAAGAGAAAGGTAATGCAAAAATTTCTGACAGCTGAACAATGTGCTAATGAATAAGCATAAATCATCACCTTCATGTCTGTAGGAACACTGCTGGATTTAAGGAACTGCTTGGACCCACAACTCAACACATGACCAACACAGAAGATGGACTCTAACCTAATCAACACAGGTTTCTAGTCATATGATATTTACACCTGCCATCCTGGGCGTCTCTGTATTTGCATGGATTCAGTGCTGAACATTGCGCAATGCCAGATGTTCTGATTTAAATGATGGTATGCCAGCTGTAACAGTTAAATTGATACAATTGATGTGACAAACTGAATAATCAGACCAAGTGGATGGTTTCTACCCCCCAGACAAGTTGTTACATACCACAAAAGAGCATCAGCAGTTAATATGAAACAATGAAGTGCATCAGAATGACTGAGAAGCATGTAGTTTGAACGTTTAAACATTTTATTGAAGTTCAAGACACTTCCACAGCGGTAACATCACTGCCTCAGTCTCCATTCAACACGATGCAGTCTTTTCTTCACAAACCTATGTGTGTGCATGTGTCTGTGCGTATGTGTGTATGGCAACCATAACTTAAATTCTATACACATAGTCAGTTTTCCCCAGTTTCAAGTTTAAATATTCAAGTGAGCATGAATACAGTATGTAAAAGTCTACAATGACAATGCAACTTGTAATTAAATAAAAGATTCTCTCCTTTTTCCACCTTCCTGTCATCGATTTAAAATTAAGAGATGTGCTGCCTATAGGATTGTGTTTCTAGTTTAACGTCCAGTCTTAGCAGATGTGAATGGGTTGTGTTCACTACACTGTGTGATCAATGAATTTAGGGGGTTCAGAGTTTGTTCGGCTGAAATGGAATTCAGTTTTCCCAGGAGAAAAACTGAAGATTTCTGGGATTTTACTGGTGGGCGCACTGCACCCCCGGCCCATGAGGACCACCTTCCTCATCTGAACTGTCATTATAGGCCTCACGTCTGTGACCTCCAGATGTCCCCTGACTCGTATCAAACTCCTGCAAGTCAACCTCTTCTGTATCAGCAGAAATGACAGGAACCTCTGCACGCGATGGTAACAAATCTTCCAACTCCTAAAAAAAAAGTGATGCACATACACACACTAGTTTAAACATGTATTCATGAAAATCTCTCTCTCAACCAGTTACTCTACAGCAGAAAAAATTTTGCTTTGTGAATTGAAACATTTTAAGCTAAATGTACAAGGGTTAATTTATTTGCACATTTAAATATAAATTAAAAATGTAAATTAATTTAACAGTTACCGTTAGTTTCTCTGTGCTGATCCAGCCATTATCGGGAAACCGCACATCAAATTTGATGTAGAGATCTCCTTTCTCAAAGGGGTTTCTGTACTGGGGCATTCCCTCACCACGGACAACTCGAATAGATCCTGCAATTTACAACACTGCATATTTAAAACTCCTCACTACATTACATTTTCCCACCTAGCTTTGCAGAAAACTAATGTATAGAAATTCACTACACTGCAACAAAACAAAAATAATTGTAATATTGCATCACAATGCAAAAACATCATCATGGGCATCATATCCACATTACAATGCATTTTTGAGAAGAGGTATCCTATTAATTATGATACATGAAGCAACTACGTTGTTTGAAGTTTACCAACTGTCAGCGCAAATCAACAATCCAGTCCAGCATTTTCCTTTTGTAACATTCTTGAATATAAAATTATTAACCCAGTACAGGGGATCCTCGAGTTACGTTGGGGTTCCGTTCCTCCGAACACGATGTAACACAAATTTGTAAAGTTGTAACTCATGAATGTATTGATTGCATATATTTATTAAAAATGAAGGAGTAGCCTGCATATAACTAACATGAGTCTGTCTCATAGGCATTAGTTGTGGTATGTGGCGTGTTTCATGGGGAGCAATGCATTGTGGTCTATGTAGTATCTCTTGCAAGAAAACAGGTGTGTAATACTGACGGAAAAGCAGTGGAAACAGATGCTTTCTACAAGTCATAGTTTGTGATGAGACAGGATCACATACACAGCAGTAATGAAGTGAAACAGTTCCTGACCGTCACTGTAGAGTCGACCTTACACTTGAGAGCCATAATGAAGTTTCCAAACAAGTAACACATACAAAAGAGAGTGAATGGCAAAACGACGTCTCCGATTGCCTACTACTTCCTGGATGAACTTTGGTTTTATTGTGCAAATTGCGTGTAATATTAAAAAGGGCAGCCAACAATGTAACAACAAATCACTGTATGTCGAGTGCAATGTACTGTAACATGAAGACCCCAGTACTGCAAGCCGAATTGTGGGCTGTTTGTATTATATTACTCCTTAAACATCAAACATGTAGCTTAGGATCTTTAAATTACTGAACCCTAATCTGTATAATCTGTGTTCTGCTAGCAGCAGAAAGGCTGTATTACATAAGCAGTATTTTAATCAATTTAAGTGTTTGAAGTTATTTAACTGGGTACATTTATTTGTTCTAAAAACATAAAATAATAAACATTAAAATAACAAGTCATTTTTTCAGTTTGAGACCACAATGAAAACATTTGAAACCAAAACAATTGACAAGACAAATCTGTACTATTTTAGGTCACTATTCACATACAAGCAAATCTGTGATAAGACCTTTGTTCAAAAAGGTTTTTTCAGTTTTTTCTCCTTCCATTAAGCATATGATAAGGTGACTTAGACAGATTTTATCAAATTTTGCATCCATCCAAATTTTGCGTCATTAAAGTCAATAAGCAGACAAATGTCAAAAATCCTAAAGTATTTTAAATGATTCAGTATTTCACCAAAATGAATGCAAATAATACATAATGTAAAAGAAAAAAATACAATATTAGAAAATAATGCATTACTTAACCATTACCAAATATCTTATGGCACTGTTATTTGCAGTATTACTTTTTAAATAAATTCTTCCCATACCTGGCTCTATAACTTTGCCTGCAGGGTATTTAATGAGAAGATGTCTGCCGTCAAGGTGTGTGAGAGTGAGCTGGAATCCGCAAAGTGCCTCCACAAGGCCGATCGTCTGGCTCAGATGTAGATCATGACCATCACGGCGGAACTCCTACACACACACCAGTTTGCCATCACAAAGTTGCTTTTAAAGTTTCATGGACTTCAGCTACAGTGTGCACAGATATCACACACACAGTGGATAAATTAGTGTGTGAGGTTTTACCTCATGTTCTTTCTCCTGCAGCACCAATATAATATCTCCAGGGTCAGTGTTTGGTGACTGGTCTGCTTCACCACTGAATGTGATCTTTTGGCCATGTTTCATTCCTTTATCCACATGTACCTCCAACACCTTCAGCTCCTTACACACCTTGCGACCCTCACATTGCTTGCAGCGGTCCCTCTCGCTGATCACCTCTCCTGCACACGGATTAAAAACTCCTTAAAACACCTCGATCAACCATAATAATTCGAAAATTGCACATGCACAAAAACAGCAGTTATGGATACTGTATCATATGCTGGTTGTCAGCTTTGTCATTATATTGTGCCCCAGTCTTGTTACTGTGAACAAATTTGTCTTGTTAGTGTCACTAATACAGCAGTAACATGCCACTGATAACACTACTGACTAGGGGTTGGTATGAGCTAGAACTTCACTATACGATAAGAATCACAACACAATTAGATCATTATAAATTACATATATAGATACATTTTGTGATATTCTACATTGTTCCCTGAATATTTAAAAACAGAGTTTTAATTCAAGCTGCTGTGTACAGTCTGAGTGGTCTTAATACATCACATCACATTAATAATTCAGCAGAAACAAATGGTCAAAACAGTATAATTCCAAATTTAATTTCAAAAGTATTTTTTATGCTATTGGCAAATTATCAGACACACTGATAAAGCATACTGACAAAAAGTAACGATATCAGTGAGAAATGTGTGAGCAATTTCTGTTAACTGTGCTGGACACTGGGCCTCCAGGACTAGAGCTGGGTACCCCCCCCTGTAGGCTTTCACTCTTCCAGAAATGCCAAGGGCAATTCAAAACACCTAGCCGTACTGTGACATATACAGGAGCAAATCCCAAGTCGTCTCTGATTGTATTTAACAAACTGGCTACTGAAACTTCCCCACAGTTTTTTTAGCTAGAAATTGATATAGGACTTTGTGAAAATAAATATTGCCATATAGATTTTTTAGCACAGCCATATTTTTGAATATCACTGACATGCCACAATGATGCCACACATTTGGAAGCCCTAATCTAATGGATGCAGTTGCTAACAGCATGTTGTCATGCAAAAACAAATTTCCATCACACTCACCCTCTCCGCTGCAATCACTACACACTGTCTGCATTTGTTGGACCATGCCAGGAGCCAGCTGCCTAATCATGATCCGCATGCCCCTCCCTCGGCACGTGGCACACTTTTGCACTGCCCCAGTCTTACCACCCTGACTGAAAGAGAGAAGGAAGATTCAGGCATAAAATGTGTGTGTGAAACTGACACAAAGAGAGAACTGATTGTTGAATAATGGATATAGTATTGCCGTATTTTCCGGACTACAAGGCGCACCTGAATATTAGCCGCACAAGCTAAAATTAGGGGAAAATCATAAATTCATAATTCATAAATTAGTCGCACTGGACTAAAAGCCGCAGGTGTTTTAATGTTTAATTATCATATGTAAGAGAATATGCACAACGGGGGGATTGTCAGGAAAGAGATGACTGTTTGGGAACACATTCTTTTTATTAACATTTTGAGCTCGGTACATATTTGCATAACGTTTTACGTATATATGTACAAGTATAGGTACAAAACATATACTGTGCTGTTTAAACGAGTAACAAATGTCCTGTACAACAATAACCTATAACACTCCAGAAAAATATAATCGGCCTACCTTTCAGGCTAAGATGCAGTAACACGGCTTTCAGTCGGATCTGCACAGTTGAAACACCTCGCCCGTTTGCTCTCTGTTCACCCAGTCTTCAATAATGTTTGGGCCATCTGCTTTTATTACCTCAAATCTTTTTTTGTCTTTTTGGAGCCATTTCTTTACGCTGGCGTCTCCAACGTCTCACCATTGATTAGTTTATGCCAAGGGTATGTGCAGCAGCTCTGTTTCCCATGTTGAGAGCCAAATCAACTGCCTTTAATTTAAAAGCTGCATCATACGCATTTCTTTGGTTTCCCATAATGAGGGTTTGTGAATAAAAGCTTCCTTTGCTCCTGTAAAACCCATCTTGCTCCTGCTAATCGTGTCTTTTCACGCTAATTTATACAGCACTACTTTGCCTGCCGGACAGACATGTGACCAACATACCACTCTTTTCCCCGTGACTTTTCCCATATGCCTTTCCGCCAAGCAAAGTAGTGCCGTACAACAGCGGAACAAACCAAAACAAATCCTCTTACGATATCACAAAAATCATGAAAACTCCACAGAAAAGCTTGTGCAAAAAGTAGCAGCTTTTAGTCCGGAAATCATGGTAGTTAGCTAAGGTCTAATGTGGGTGACCATCCATATGGTATCAGTTCTAGATGCTGGCCCTATAAATGGTTTAATTTTTTACTTTCTTCCTCACATGTAGCTCAACACAGAAATAATTGCATACATGATATTACTTAGCTGTTGAATAAAACATAAAAATACGCAAGGCATTATATTCTACAACCAAGAGCACTGCCATTTTGAATCCAGCCACAGTGTTGTGCTAAAATGAAGAAAAAAAAAAGATCACTCACCCATTGCAGGCACTGCATAGGACATTCTTGCTGAGCTGTAGTTTGGTAGTTTTGCCGTTATAAAGATCATCTAAAGACACCCTGCAAAAAATAATAATTTAACTCCTGCTTCACTTCATTCTGTGGTCTTCTCACATTTAGGGTCCATGCCAATTGATGGAACATCCACATCAGATTTTTAAGAACATATTCAGTCATGTTTGGTTACAACATTAATAACATCGTGGGGCAGCAGTGGCCAAATGGTTAAAAAAGTGGGCTGCCCACAATGGCTCCCTAAGCCCGGCTACTCTATTCCCCTCAGGGACTAATGGAGTATAATTAAAAAATGGTCATAAAAGTGACAAATTTATACATATTAATCTCTTAGAATTCAACTCAGCCTATAAAGCCATGTTCAAACTGCATGATTTAGCCAAGATTATAAGATCACTGACACAGTCACGATCATTAGTGTTTTTAGACTAGGTGATTTGTGTTCCTGTGATCTGAAGCCTCATGCACAACAATATGACCGACCTGCTACCTGGACGTTCACGAAGATCTCTCACCAGCAACATCGAGTATCAGTTTGACCCTCAAATTCCCACATGGCCAGAAATACCACAAACCATACAGCCAAGTAGCTCCCCGACACCCACCCAAGCAAACTCAGTGAATAGACAGAGCTTGGGCCCCACTAGTAAGGTAGCCATCAATCCTAGCAATACCCCCTGGAAAACCAAAGTTACAAACATGAAAACTTTGGACATTCAAAATTGCATAACTCTGAAATGCAACTGAGCATCCCCTCATGCATCACTGCATGTACTGTAGATCTGCAGATGGATTGAGCGATTTCTGCATATTTGTCTTTGTACCACCAGCCCTGACTTTAATTTTGTTTGGCTTATCCTGTCTCTGATTGGCTGCTGCTCTGTGTGAGTTGTGTGAGTATCCAGTCCAAACTGCAGACAAGGCTGTGATCACCTTCTATCACCTCTTGTGGTAGTTCACACATAATGACTCCTTCTTGCAAATTAACTGTCAAATTACCTCCTATTTAATGCTTTCTGCGACCAGGAAATTGTTACTAAAGTCTTGCAGCATGAACAAGCCATTAGACTGATATGTGAATGACCTTTGTTCTGATGCTTATAAGCTTCATTTTAAAAGCAGTCCTAATTGAAACAATCCTTAAAATGTAACACAAATAGTTGGGATCATAGGCGAATATATGGATGATTTCTGTGACATTCCAAAACAGAGAAATCAAATCAAATAAAAAATACAAAGAAATGTACATTTTCCAATTATATGGGCCCTTTAAATGAGAATTGTAGATTTAAATAATAAATACAGTCAAACCCCATTAGAACGCCCCCATTGTCTTGCCAAACTCACCTCTCGTGCATTTCTCTATCTATAGCCCCCCAAACTTAGCTCTGTTTTAGCGCTGTAGCACCAGAACACGGGCAGTCGGGCTAATTTTGTAGGTTGGCTGCTGCTGCGTGGGTGACACTGACAGAGGATGGACCAATAACTGATGCAGCCTCTGTCTGGTTCGTGTCTGGACCATTAATCAACACAGGAATCCCTGCTGTTTGACTGACAGCTGGTTTGTTGGTCCTGTCTACACTCCGCCGTTGAGTTTGCCCATTAGTAGACGTACAGTTAATGACATTCTCAGCCAAAAGCAAAACTGACCACTGACCTCATAATGTTTTACTTTGAGCAGAGTCAGCTATTGACACAGAACGATATACAGACACTATCACTGATCAAGCGACATTTGGACAGCATGCGTCTGGTTTCCCAAAATCAGACAACTATATCAGACTTTTTTTTGTCAGAACCTGAACTAATAAAAGCTTAATAGTCACTATATACATAAGTATGTACAATGTAATGTAAAATAGTATTGTATATAATACAATACTAATAGTGTATAATATATAATGTATTAATTTAAAAATGACATGTTTTGTGACATAATTCATGGTCATATGATGACTTTTTGAAAGGAATTGTGCACAATATTAACATAGAATTCTTACATCATAAATCTTTTACTTTGAGCTTTATTTTTTAATTTAAATGCTTTAATTTTAATTAAAATAATTTTAAAATCAGTCAAAGAAACTGCTTTCAAAGAAAGGTCAGTAATATAATCACTTTCACTTATCTCTCTCACCTATCTGTTTAGACCCCTCGCCAACCCCACCTCTTGCCAAATTTAGGGCATGGACCAATAGGGACGAGCTAATAAGGTTTGACTGTAGTTTCACATATGAATGACTTCCTCAGACCCAAGGACACTTCTGAATTATAAGACAAGTAATCAACCAGATGAAAAGAATTTAGTAAATGTAGAAGAACATCATGACACTTTCTAATCTGGAAATGTATATGACACAGAGGAACTTGTTCCAGTCTTGACATTTAACATTAAGATAAAGCAAAGACAAACTTTAAACCCAAGCACCCAGTAACTCACTTCAGTGGATGGACCATATCTTCTCCCTTCCGTCGACCGCCATTTCGGCTTCTGCTGCTCTGACCGCCCATGAAGCCAAACAAGCCTCCACCAAAGATGTGTGAGAAGATGTCTTCCATTCCAGCTCCGCCACCACCACCCTCACGTAAGCCCTGCTCTCCATAGCGATCGTACAACTCTTTCTTCTCTGGATTAGTTAGCACCTCATATGCAAAACTGATTTCCTTAAACTGGTGTGTGCACATGCACATCCACATGTATACACACACAGAAACACACACACACACACACACACACACACAAAATAAATCCTCATTCTTTTATAATTTACTTATAAAGGTTTCACTTATCAGGAATCTCTTACCTTGTCTCCCGCATTGGGGTTCTTATCAGGGTGGTATTCTTTGGCCAATTTGCGATAAGCCTGTAATTAAATAGAATTAATTATAACATTTAGTGTCAATTTAATCAAACTACAGATTATGTATCGTTTACAATAGTAAAAAATATGTAAAAATAAATGTAAACATTGCAAGGAAAATGGAGGTTCTTTACAGCTAGATTGGTTTAAAGAACTTGTGGGTGACAGCAGGCTTTATTGAAATGTCAAATGAATTCAGGTAAGAATAATAATTATGTATGTCAGCTTGGGTGTGAATAAGCCTTATGACAGCAGCAGTCACTCAACAGCTTTGTCAGTGTTAATACGGCGATGAGCAAGACGTCATGTAGCGTCATACTTCTAAGATATTGTGGACTACATTCGTCAGTTCTATGTTTTCTGTTTAACTGACGTAGTCAGTCTCCTGGAACCACAATTGTACACTAGCTGTGCGTTACATTGTAAAAACAGATCAAACTGGGGTTTTTTTACGTCAGCAAGGGTCACAGTCGTTGTATACCGTCACACCCAAATAAAAAGATAAAGATTTAGTCATCCTTATGTCAGTAGGCCATCGCTAGTCCAGTCGATAGACAATTCTCAGGCTCAGCTACCTGCTGCTGCTAAAAGACAGCCGCAGCTCAAAGTGGCCTTTCTGTGAGATGCTCTTACGATTAGCCGCTCTCTCATGAGCATCTTTTGTCAGGACGGGTTGCCTGTGAAAGCTTTTGAAGCACATATTTAAAAGAAAGAATTAAAAAAGCTCAAATATATGTCCCGGTTTAAACAAAACGAGTCCTAAAGCCCATGGGAGACGTCTTTCACATGGAGAATAACAGAGATTCTGGTTAGAAGCTTAGTATCCCAGCAGCTAGTAGCTAGCGACACAGGTAACACGCTAGCTCGGTGAAGTTAGCTCGTCAGCTAACAACATATGCGGGAGGGGGGAATAAACCTCTGTTACTTCCGGCATCTGTCTCACTTTAACATGCGCTGAAAACGGAGCGTACCTTCTTGAGCTCGTTCTCCGTAGCTGAAGGAGACACGCCAAGGATGTCATACAGTTTAGTGTCCGCGACGTTCGCCATGGCACCCGGAGAGGGGAGGACTACTGAGGCTGAGGGCCGAGAGAGAGAGAAGAGGAGGGCGGGAGGGAGGGAGAGAGAGAGAGAGAGAGAGAGAGAGAGAGAGAGAGAGAGAGAGAGAGAGAGAGAGAGAGAGAGAG